>KN805298.1:28186-41847 GCA_000818905.1 Trebouxia gelatinosa | reverse complement strand
TGCAACCTGTGGCACCTGGGTTTCAATCATGCACCATGCTGCCCATGCAGGCTCATGCAGCCTGTATGGGTTGTGCCTCACCACTGTTGCCAGCAGCGCCCTCCACCTGCATGCCACACAATGCTCAATGCACTGCATGTCACACACTGCTCATGGCAATGTGTGTCGCACTATGCTGAAGTCAAGGCGCGCAACACAGTGCTGTGCCAGCCGTAAGTGAGCCCCAGGCCACCTGCTACTTTTCCACAGGTAGAAACATTGAGTGTGCTGTGGCGTTGTACACGGCTGCCAGTGAGGCTTATCCAGAGTCCTGCCAAGTCTAGCAAACTGCTAGTCATGACATGGCAACGGTAGATGATTAGACAGCAGCATGCTGCTGACTGCAAACAATCCAGAGCCAAGCTATATGACATTCACTCAAGGCACCCAAGCCAGCATCATGTTCTGATACAGGNATTGTGTACTCCTCCAACATGTTTGCAATACTAAGCTTGCGAGCGCTGTATGGCTTTGTGAGTAGCATCATGAGTGAGCTCAAGTATCTGGACAAGGCTGTAGCGCTGGTGCTTGGCTTCATTGGTGCTAAGATGCTAGCAGACTTTGGCGGGTACCATGTCTCCACACAAGCCAGCCTAGCTGTTGTTGTGGCCACTTTGACAGGCGGTGTAGCTGCTAGTCTTCTTCTACCTTCTGGGACATCAGCGAAACGATAGCAAAGCTGAGGCCCTGCAGCTTGACTTTGGTCATGCCTTCAGGGCGAACATCACCCACTGATTCTGGCAGGTCAGGTTTGTCTATTGTGCGCAGGGGTGTCAGTAAGCAGTTTCATTGGACTGACAGTTTGAATTTGACCATGTACAACAGATGACTACAAGTGCTCTGTATCGTGCCTGTCTATGTTAACCAGTTGTGCTGTTTTTTGCATGGGAGGGTCAGTTTACGTTGTGCACATGAAGTATTGACCTGAAACATATACAGCACCAGTATATCTTGATTTTGGCTTTGTATTCAAGAACGTGTATTTTAAGACTTTCAAGCCAATTTTGCTCTGGTGCTGTACCTCTTGCGCAAGCTCGCCACGATTACATTAGTGGACAAACCTTGGCTGGACTGCAAAGAGTATTTCCGATCAATCACTATATTCAACTGTTCTGGGGGGCCCGACAGGGATCGCAATGCAGCATCACAGTTGAGCTGGGGTATCATGTGGATAGGGCACAGACACTAGGGCACCGACACAAGTGTACACTAAGCTGTTTCACATTGCATATATGTGTTCAAAGGATTGCCTGAGTTAACGATACAGTAGACATGCAGCACTGTTGTTGATGACAGGAAAGACTGTTGGAAAGCCGTGGTGGCACGACATTCATTCCTATTGGGGAACATTGAACAGTAGACAAGTAGTGCATACTCGATACAATGCTGAGCAAATCACGTGCTGGTACACAGTCCATTTGCGCACGTGCAGTGTAGCAAGCGAGAAAACCTGTCGAGGTGCTGCACGGTGCTCGCACTAAGCCTCTACCTCGCCTCAAGATTTGCGGAAGCCAGCACACATGGCGAAGAGTGCTAGAAGCAAAAGCAAGAAAGCGTTCCGCGATATCAAAAAGTATGCTTCACGCAGTAATCCCACCCGCAGCCGTTTGCTGCCGGGTGCACGGCGCAAGTGACGTACGTGGCGCCTGCAGGAACAAGGTGGAAGAAAGCACTCTGTACATGGAGAACACAATGAGAAAAGAAGCAGTTTTGGCACAAGCTGTTGCCAGCGGTCAAGCAGCTCGTGAACAGGTATGCAAGTGCAGGTGTTCTCCCAGGCTGTGCAAGCCGTCAATAATTTACTGATAAGTATGCAACGCAGAGAGATGCTCTGCGAGGTGAAAGTATGGCAGTGGAGCAGCCCGCCGTATCTGCAGCTCCAGAAGCAGGCGGCAGCTCTGCAATGGAAGTAGACTCCAGACCTGGGAAGTAAGCACACTNAACAATGTGCGCATGACTTTGCAGCCATTCAACAAGTGCATTACAAGGACTTGTGCTGACCTTCATGTCTGTGCTGCAGTCAGCGAGCACAGTGGGCTGGAAGAAGTTGCCTTTGTCATAAGGCGCAGACAAATCTGGAGTGCTGCCCCCAGTCAGGGCTTTTGCTCCCTTTGAAATAGCATCATCCACATGCTGCCGTACCTGCAGGAAGCAACATTCAGTTGTTGAATATATTTGCACGCTGTAGCAGCTTGTCTCTGTCACAATGTCGTGGCCCAGCGCAGTACATCATGGCTTCAAGCCCTTTTCTCAAAATGTCCGGTTTGCTGCAGCTCTAGTCAGTACCGCTGCAAACTGTGGCAGCTCAGTGGTGTGGGAGAAGGAGAAGAAGAAGGCAGAGCAGTGGAAGCTGCAAGTTGAGAAGGAGGCCAAGAAGGAGAGGAAGAAGCAGGAAGAGCTCCAAAAGGCTGAGGAAAAGGCTGCATCCAAGGTCAGGAAGGAAGAAGAGCAGAAGCAGCTTGCTCTGGACAAGGAGGCTGAGAAGAGACAGCAGAGAGCAGCTGCCGAGAAGCTGGTGAGCACTAAAGTGCTANAGCGGCCGCAGCATGCACAGCATGATGCTTGACAGCATATTTGAAAAGGAGAACTATGGCAAGGGATGGCTGGGGTATGATGTCATGCCTAGGGCTTCCCAAGCCATGTTTGTAGAGCTGCTGGTGTCTGCCAGTATAGTCACAGCTGTGGTATTGACGCCACTGCTGAGGAAGGTGGTGAAGAAGCTGTGGCATGAGCGTGAAGTCACATGGCATGCACCCATGCTTGCAGGTCAGACTGGGGCGTTGTAGTGAGGCACTGCATACCCATACAGGGCATGTAGACTGGTGCCCAGATGTGTGCGCAAACCAAAGCAAGCCGTTTGGGAAGTCACCAGTGTGCCTGGCATTGTACCTCAAGCTTGACATTTCACTGCAAAACAGCTATGAATGCAGATAAGCTAGATGCTTGTGCTGAACACTGCCCGACAGTGGTAGTCAGGCCTATAGCTGAGCATTAGCTTCTCACTGCCTTCTGCTACAGCAGTGCTGCTCGCTCTGCATGAAAGCAGCAGTGCAGTTTTGCTGTCATGTGCAAGCATGACTCATGACTGAAGCTGCTGCACTAGCTGCTGTAGTTCAGCTTGGGCATGCATGGCTGGTTTGACTTTTCACACCCGCAGCCATGCAGAGCCAACCATGTGATAGCTGACCTTCGCATTGTCAGCTAGCAGAAGGCCTCATGTATTGGTTCCTGACATCTGGCTTGCCTGTTTTGCNCGCCAGCACTGCTGTTTTCAGCTCTTCATCATTCGGCATGCTCTGCTGGTCCTGCATTCAATCATCTCTGAACAATGCAGCAGAGCTGCGTTAACACTGAGCACATGACAAGCAAACCCAACAGATTATGCCACGTTGCAGCTGTACTTGTGAGTACCTTGTGTTGCATACACCTACTTCAGACCTAGAACACATGAGTGCCACTTTGCACAAACTTGACCACTACTACACAGCTATCAGCAGTCCAGACCCATGCCCAGCATGTTTCTGATAGGAGTGATGTGGAGCGTCATGGCTTTCTTTTGCGCAACAAAAGATCCAAAGACAGTCTTCATCATATGCAGTTGCATCATCATTGTGATGTCATCCATTCGCACTTGCATTTGCAATTACTGCATGCCTAGTAGCAGTCACTACAGGCATGCAGTAATCTCAGCAAGATATATGCAGCAACTAATCATGACTGCAGCAGAATTTGTGTGCTTTCTACAACATGACTGTGCTTGGGGTGCCATGGCACAGACATAGGTAAAGCATTGGGTTGGCCCATCACCCACCGCTGTGCTGTCGGGTTCATGCTCTGCAGCTGCTGCCTCGCCACTGTGCTCCTCTGCCTGTTCCTCTTTCTCTCCCTTATCATCCTTCTTCCCTTTCTACAGTCAATGTATTGGTCAATGACAGCAGCAGTACGCAGATGAACATACACACGCCAGCATGCAGGGCACACAAATATGGACAAGCAACATTCAGACATACAAGACGTCCACAGCTTACTGGTGATCAGGCGCAAAGCTGCACAAAGGTGATTAGCAACGCACCTTGGCTCGCTTGGCTGCATCTGTACTCTTCTGACCACCCTCAGCTTGTTTCCTTTGTCTCTTTTTCGCTGCTGCAGCCTTCTTCTGTGCATCCTGCGTATGGATAACGACTGGACAAAATGTCTAATGACACAGCAGCTACAACATGATAAGAAGCCATTTCCAGCAATATGCACATTTAGCTTGGACGATTGACCATCACGGCTGGCTCACACAGCTACATGTCCTCCGCTCACATGTCACTCAATCAGCATGCTATGTGGACCCACCTTTGCAGCAAGGTCTTTATCTGATAGCTGAGATGGAGCCCTTAAAAACTCAACAACCTTGTTGATCTTGGCTTCCTACGCAAAACATGCTGGAGTTAGATGCTGCTCAGCAGTCCCTGTGCTGTGCTGTGCTGTGCAGACCGCATGACTGAGTCAGGGGCAGGAATTTTGCATGCAAAGGTTGCAGTAGCATCTGTGAAACTTCCACACATAACTTTGACCTGCCTAAGATGAGCTTGTGTGACCATGCAAGCTGACAACCCATAGCCCCCGGCAGAGCTGCATAGGTGACATGCATCATGGAATTTCACAAGTTGCAGAAACTGACCTTGTCTTTTAAATCAGAGCGTGGGATGTCAAGCAAGTCTAGCATGTGATGTAGGTGATCATTCTTGAAGCGCGATAGCAACCCTTTGGCCTTTTCTTCCTGCATCAGCCAAGACTGTAGGTGCAGATGAAAGTGTGCAACTGCAAAGCAAGCAGCAAAGCCTACCAACTTTCCTTCCTCATTAGTGAAGCCAGAAAAGGCTTGAATCTCCTTTTTTCGCATGTTCATCTGCACAGCCAGACAACAATGCATGCACCGAGACTGGCAGCGGCACCTTGTGTGCACACACCACACATACCTTGCCTTTGCTGCCATAGCACATTTGGTGTAAGTCCTCCAGCAGTTCATCCTTGCCTGTTACTTTGGATAAGCGAAATGCAATGTTTGGAATGTCGCCCAACTTCGTGCCTTGCCCCTGTTAGCATGCCCTGAAGGCTTTGGTAAGCCTGCTTTATGTGTTGTTGTGTAGTGTGCTAAAAACGTGCAGTGTACCATTTTGATCTCCAGCTTTGTATTCTCTGGTTTGGCCTCAGGCTGGAAAAAAGCTGTCTGTTTGCGCTCACGCCTGGCCGAAGGCTGTTCTGTCTGCTGTTCATCATTTGTGGGGCTGGCAGGGACGTGACTGCCTTTTGTGGATGCTGGAGGTGCCTGCCACTCTTTTGCTTGCTCACTGTGATGCTCAGCAGAGGCCTTGTCGTGCGAGCCATCAGCAGCAGCCTCGCTAGCACCTGCTGCTGTTGAGGAGTTGTCTTGTGCAGTGGGGGCCTGCTGTGCAACTGTCTCCGAGGAGGTCATTCTGCGTGTGCCTGTGCTGACGGCACCAGGCCAGCGAATGGTAGCCTACGGCTGCCGTAGTTGATGTGGCAGCCAACAGCTCCAGGAGACAGTTTGATTTCATAAAGGTAGGGCTTTTACTCAATCGCGGTGACTAATTCGCTTCTTCTGACCTCGTTCATGCTGCGCACAGCAAGCGCGCTGATCGCAATCAATTTTCTTGCGGAATCCCTGTGCAGCAACGCAGGTTAGATCTCTCTACATCGCTGATCTCAAGGGGGTTTCCGTCACCATATCACACGGGACGCTGCTCCCGACAAACGATCGGTCATACGGTGCTGACATACGCTGCTGACGAGGTGACAACAAGCTTGAGGGGAGCGCTCGTACAGTCACAGTCTAACGGGCTGATACAATAATTCGCAGTAGCTCAATGAGCGATAAGCAACTCGCCAAAAAGGGCAAGTCTGGTGTGGACAATACCTTCAGAAGGACCTGGGACAAGGAAAGCTATTCCGAGAGGGCTGCAAAGCGCGAGAAGGAGGTAAAGGCTCAGAAGTACGTGTCTGTGAGCAAGGCGCAGATCAACAGCTGTCCTGTTCTACAGGAAAAGGATGTTGAGGAGAGTGCTTTGGATGCCAAAAAGCGACGCAGGCTAGGTAGGCAACTGTGCAGCGTCTGTGCTGTCCCCTGACATCTCCTTGCAATAATAGTGAACATGCCAGTCTGCTTGGAGATCCATGCTCAATGGCTTGCCATTGACTGCAATGTGTTGCTGAGTATGCCAAACGACTTTAGTGCTGCAGAGAGGGATCCTCTGCACCAGGGCTTGATAGTAGAAAGGGCAAAGCTCAAGCCTCGCGGCTACCAGCTAGATCTTGCATCACGCTTAGGGAAGACGCAAGTCGTCACAAACAGCACTCCCTTGCATCAACAGGTACAGAGCTGTGATGGCTGTGTATGGGCAACATGTGCTGGCAAGCTGCTGGATTTGCTGAGTCTGTGCAGGCTGGCTACTACTGCAACGTTTGCGATTGCATCTTGCGGGACTCCCAGTCTTACCTGGATCACATCAATGGCAAGTACCACAACAGAGCGCTTGGCATGTCCATGACCGTCGAGAAGAGCACAGCTGATGATGTGCGCAAGAAGTTTGAGTCCTTACAGAAAGACAGAGATGCACCAGTACCTGTTGACTCTGTGATGGATGGTGAGTTTACAATCATCCAGGCAGGACTGCATGGGCAGCCTCCACGGTATTGTTGTGAGCGTCAGGCTCTATAGCTCAACACAGTTTCAACAATCTGAGCATGTCATGTGTGAGCTGCCCTGGATGTTAACCCATCAGACTTCAGCTTGCTAAACCCTGTGAGTCACACACAGTGCATGCTGTGCAATCTCTACGCTCAGGCGTTAAGAAGCATTTCCTGAGTCTTGTGAGGAGCCCTCAAACTTCCAGGCATCACCGCAGGCTGGGACAAGAAAGTCCTGGAGGCACAAGAAGCTGAAGAAAGAGAACGACAACAAAAGAAGGAGCGTAGAAGGGAAAAGCAGGTGTTTGGGTTCTCTTGTGATGTACACGATGTTGAAAGCAGCAATGTATGCTGCAAACGGTGTGCAATGTGGATCTGGTACAATTTGAGCGCGTCTTGCAGAGGGAGGAGGAAGAAGACGAGTACGAAGTTGATGATGAAATGGCACTAGCTCTAGGCTTTGGAGGGTTTGGTACCTCGAAACAATGACAGCATTTGGCAGATGACCAATGTCCTCCACTTGTGTATCGGCTCATGCTAGTGCAGCTTTGCCATCGACAAGTGTGTGTATATGAGTTCAAATGCTTGCTATTATGCTCCTAACTGGAGCCCCCATCCAATTAGGCCACTGCATGGGCGTTATTTCCACAAGCAGGGGCTGACACGTGCAACAGCATCAGAGTCGAGACAGACATGACAAGAACGTGTTACGTTTCGACCCAGATTGTGCATCTGGTCAGGTGTGCAGCGCATGAGTATACCATATCTGGACACACATTTTATGAAACCTGGTATCAAAAGGTCGATCGATATTCATTCATGTGCTTCTGTTTGGTAAAGCTATCCAGGCAAAATACATACAAGTACGCTGCATCATCACCAGGGTAAGCCCGCTAGAAGATCGTGGCATGGGCATCAGCTGCTGTCCCAACAGACTGAGTAGAAGCAATCACGAAGCCCTACAATCCTCAGATCTGGATTACCAGACAGACAGGACTATGTTGCAGTCCCGGTCAGCTGGCTACCTGCTCTTGGGACTAACACTCTGCTGCTTGTAGCTGATGGAATTCCTTGACGGCAACAGTCTATGCTGCATGTCAGCTGAGCTTTTGTTGCTGTGTCCTCTGCATAGCAAGCTCTTTGGCTAACTCTGCCTCCCATGCCTGCTGCTTTGGCACCACTGCACCTGCAATGAATGCTCATGACTATGCTGTGCTATTGCAGCATTGAGCATGCTCATTCCCTGGTGTGCATGCATGAGAGGCAGATGTGGCCGGCACAGCAGTCTCATGTCAGCTCTAGGTATAACTAGGGCTTTCAGTCACAATCAGAAGTCACAGTTACATGTCAATACAACGTGTGCACACAGACCTGCAGAATCTGCCATAGCTGCTGCCACAGCTTGGGTATGGGTGCCATTGTCTAGGAACGGCATGGAGCATCTGAGCATGTCTTGCCTCGCCTGTGACACAACACACATCCACTTGTGGCACATTGTGTTGTGGAATGCAGAAACAGTGTGACAACTGCCAGTGCTTCACCCCCTGAGAGTTGAGATGAAGGGCAGTCACCACAATGTGAATTGCCCTTGCACATGCATACATCACATAGGTTTTGAAGCATGCTTGTAGGGCATTTTGCACCCCATCAGGGTCATTGCTGCGTTTCTGCCCACCTTGCTTTGTACATAGTTGAGGATGTCCTGCTCATCCTCCCAGCTGCTTCGTCCTATTTGTAGGTGGACATCTGCAGGCCTGACATAGGCCATACATTGCTGTTCCCTCATGTCTGCTGCAGTGGCTGAGCCAGGAGAGGAGGCAGCCAAAGAATCTACATCTCCAGAGATCTCCTGCCTCCTAGGCAAAGGCTGATCCATGCTGCAACATTGTGTGATGCATGAGAAAGCAGCTGATGGTTGCATCTTCTAGTTGTTAGCATCATGCAGCAAGTTTGGGTAGTGTAATGCATCTGTGTCTCCTGCATGCTTCAAGCGGATGCAGGACTGTGAACACACGCTTGCCTAAAGGCTTGCTATAACACCAGTGTAGCCACATGCACAAGTACTGTGCAGTGACCCATCAACGGAATATTCAGGTACCTGCATGCAGCTGTGCTTATCCACTATTATCACAGTTCCCGTGAGGGAATGGAGCTCACCTATCGCATGCATACATGCCATCAAAGGAGTCAGGTTCCTCCACTGGATTGAACCCTTCACTCTGCAGGGCAACACTCATTTGGTGAGGACTTATTGCACCACCAGAACTGTGACTGACTAGCAGGTAAGCTAAGATGCATGCGCTTGCGGCATTCATTCACATAGCTGCTCGTTCCACTACAGCACCTCACCATGGCACCAGATGACTCCTCTGACACAACAGGCACTGCATCAGCCCAGGCCTCCTCTGTTGGGTCAGCAGGCACCCCAGCCTGCCCTGCTGCTGCTGGCTGTCCAGGGGCTTGCTGCCAAGGGTGCACCTGGGACGGCTTTGGTCCTTCAGGCTGCTGTTCTGCTCTCCAGGCTTCAGACTGTGCTTGCTTCCAGTCTGCTTGCCTCCAAGGGTTCTGAGGCTGTGACTGTCCTAAGGGTTGAAACTGGGATGAAGGAATCCCAGGCTGCACCTGATCCCAGGGCTGATGTGGGGTCTGGCTTTGGGGCTGTCCCCGGGGCTGTGACTGGGGCTGACCCCAGGGATGCTGTGCAGGTCTGAGAGGCGGTCTTGGTGGGCTGTCTAAGCACGCTGCATCCTGCTTGACAGTGCTGATGTTTTCTTTGGCGTCATTATCTCCTACAGCATGTAGACATGATGCCTAAGTGCATTGACTTGCCACACCAGGGCAGATGCCAGCTCCTGCCTTTGTTGTAGGCAGAGTGACTCATGCACAGCCTTTCTGGCCAATTGTAAGGTGGTGACAATCACTGCTCAAGGGTGCATGTGTGTGAGCAGATGACACAGCCCCATTGGGTGATTGCACAAAGACTCAGTACAGATTGCACGGCAATGCAGTCAGGGTAGGACTGCAAGTGTCACCCCTGCATTGTGCAGGGCAAGCACATACTCTGCAGGGCAGCTGCCACTTGTCGGGCAGCTTTGGCTTCCAGGCTGCGCTCAGCAGAGGGGTGGGGCCCAGGCGTTTGAGGAGAGATGGGGCCTGTGCACCTCTGACTCATTGGCTCCTCCATGATGGGTGAGGGCAGCTCGCCCAACATCTGTGCAAACACCACCACGTAAGACAATGTCCTGCTGAGCTTGAATCAACAGCACATACTACACGGTGTGCTCACAAGCAAACTTGTACTGCTTTGATGGTTCATGTTGAAAGTGGATTTGATCCTACATATGCTGCCTTGAAAGCAGTTCAAAGTGTAGGCATGAGTAAGCAATTGGATCCTCTTGGGGAGGACAGCACACGGGGCTTTGAAGGCAGGCAGACGCTGTCAGTGGCACTGCACTTGCTGCACTTGAACAGTACCCTTGCAGGCAGGGCTGTGTTGAGAGCCAGGGTGTTCAAGATAGGGGGTGGAGCACTTCTATGTCCGGCCCCCGCCAGGAATGGGTGTTGCAGCAGGCGGGTTGCATTTGGCCGCTCCTTGGGTACCCTGCATCATGCTCAAGGTGACAGTCTCATACTAGCACAGTGCATGATCATGCTGCAAGGCACACACTATAACAGCCCTGACCAGCAAGCCCATAGCAACACATTGATTGACGGCATGTGAGACGGAGTTAAGCTGACCTGTTGAAGCAGAGGAGCAGGAAGTCTCGGCACTCGGGTGAGATGTCCTCAGGAATAGGAGGAGGGCCCTTGCTGGAGGCTATGTGGAACAAGGCTGACACCTGCACAAAGGCAGTGCCCCCACAAAGTCACATGAAATGACTTTGCTGCTCACAATGCAGTGCTGTGCATTTGAGCAGTGGGGCTGTCAGATGCAGGCATCAGCAGGGCATGCAAGCAGCATGGGTGACACACACACAGTCATGGTCACAAGATTCACATCTGCACGTGGAGTCCTGATATTCAGCATGCAGTTGCTGAAGCAATAAGCTTTTACACTGCTCCTGAGCTACACCTCACTGCCTCACAGTGCTCAGCTTGGCAGTGACATGTGTGCGGCCTAATAGCATGAGCTGGGGCACCTGGCTCTGGAATTGACTCCAGGGTGGTTTGCCAGTAGACATTTCAATGACAGNTCATGCTTGCGGTGCTGCTGCTTGAGAGCCAGCAGGACACTGGTGAGGCTGTTGTAACTCTTGGACAGGGCCTGGGCCTGCGCCAGGCTCGCTTTGGCCTTGCTGGTCTTGGGGGTCACAACCTGCTTGCCAGGAGGCGCTGCCAGCTCCACAAAGTGCAGCTTTGCCGTTTCAGGAACTCCCTGCNATACTGAGGGGTGGGGCTTGCAGCAGGGGGATACTGCGGCTGTTGGACAGGCCAGGCAGCTGGTTGTCCTGCAAAGGCTGTTGAATGCAGCCCTGCATGCACCACATATGCTAATGAGACAGGCTGCAACATTTGGGACACTGCAAGGCACAAGATGTGTATGCTTTAAACTATTTGGGCTCATGCTGCAGCTAGTGTCAGAACATGTGGTGCATTGACACTCCAGGCTGCAACTAGCAGGTGGTTCAGCCTTCTTTGCAATGCCACACTTTGTATCCAAGAGCCACTTTCAACAGTGCCATGGCTTCCAGGCTCTGGCAATTGGCTGAGCCGCTTGTGTGGAAGCAGCATGCACCTCAAAGCTGCATTCATCAGGAGCTGCTTCTGAGCAGATGCATGTACCGGTCGCCGATGGCGAGCTGGCAGTCAAGCTGCTAAGCACGGGTAGCACAGCGCGAAATGTGGGAGTGTGAAATGCGGGGTGGATTACGCAAGAAAGACCAAAGCCGACACAGCAAACTTGATGGCATGCACAAACAACATACTGAGGCTGTTTATGCTGGGCATCTGCACCCCTGACTTTATAAGGATGTGAAGAACAGACCCCCATTGGCACACACTTGCATGCAGCTTCAGATTGCATGGCCGCTCAATTAACAGGGCGTTGCATGATGGACGAGGTACATGTCTACATAGGGTTTCAGATCAGGGCATCACCTGTGAGGGCACTTGCAATGAGGGCAACACCTGGAAGGGCACTTGCAATGAGGGCAATACCTGGGAGGGCACTTGCAATGAGGCAACACCTGAAAGGGCACTTGCAATGAGGGCAATACCTGGGAGGGCGCTTGCTGGAGGCAGACCACCAAGGGGTGGCTGTTGGTGAGAAGCTGAGTAGGCGTAGCTGGGAGGGGGAAGCCCCCCAGGGGGTGGCAGGCCCCCTGCAGGGGGTCCCCCTCTTTGTGCTGGGGGTGGCGGTGGCCTGTAGCCTGCTGCAGACGTGGGCACAGCACCTGCAAGAAAGTCACAATCGGTCACACAGCTTATAAAGGACAAGTATTGCACAATGCAACATAGTAAGCTAATGCATCTATGCAGGCAGTGCTCCATGCAAGATGCAGATGCTACATCCGGGTAATGCAGGCATGCCGACATCATGTTAACCTGAGGTGAGGCTATTGGGTGCGCTGACAGGCTTGTGCCGCCAAACATTTTCAAAAGTTCTACAACAAACGTATCGATGCACATGCTCAGTGCTTCACATAAAGCGCGCTGCTCTGGCATGGACTAGCTTGGGTCTGGAAAGACAGTGGGCACTGCAAGCATGTCAAAGGCACACTCACCTGAGTAGCTTGCTGGCGGCCTCTGAGTCCTGGGGTCCACCGGAAGGGCTGCTGCAAACTGCCCTGCTGCACCTACAGCCACCACCCTATCTCTTAGCCTAGCTTGTACAGCATGAGGCAACCAGCAAGATGCAGCAGCATGACGTGCCGATGACCCTGACAGTGTAATCTCATGACAGTAATGACACTCTTGTCAGCATCAAACTTGATGGTAATCTGAAACAAATCATGGTCTGTCCTTGTAAGCAGCTTCAGTGCAGACAAGACAGATAAAAAGGAGTGGTTGCAGCTTGCAATCAGCTCACCATACTGGCCAGCAGCGGCAGCAGGAGCACTTCCAGACCCAAATCTGGTGGGAATCTGGCCTGACTGAGCAGCCCCTGGGACAGCAACATTGGCAGGTGGCCCTCTTCTGGGATCGGTTGGCCCCTGCCCCAAACCCTGGACGGGAATCTGCCCTGATGCATACCCTTGCTGACCAGGCGCGGCTGCAGTGTTAGGGTAATAACTTGATGGTTTGGCAGCATAATGGGATGACCCATTGGCAGATCTGGCTGGGTGGGGGGGGCCTGAAGCTGGGCCCCTGTCAGATCTGTTACCCCCAACCCCCTTGGACTTGGGTACAACCTGGCTGGCTTTCTCGACACTTCCCTGCAGTTCCAGGAATGCCTGAGTCAGCCTATCCACTGCACTGAATACACCACAGTCACGCTTGTTCAGGTCGGTTGCTGCAGCCTTGTACGCTTGCTGTACGTCTGCAGAAGCATTGCTACTTGACAAGAAAGTTCCCGCCGCGCAGCTCAGGATGAGACACTTGACCGGGGCTGCTTCCTCACTATTGAACAAGCACACTGTCACCCTCTTACTGCGAGTGCATCATTGTGGAAAGACTTGCATACCATGCAGATGTGCCAATGCTTATAGCTTGATCACTGGGGTGTGCCAGTCAGCACACATACACACACCATCAATAGGTTATGCCAAGTAAGAACTACCAGTCCAGCACTGCGAAGTGAACAGTTGGTTTGGACACTTTGGATACCTTTGGGCAAAGGAATGAGTTGCGCTAGGAGGGCATGTCAGGAGAGACTGTGAGGCTGCACAGCCACCTCAGGTGAGTCAACAGAACTGAGGGGAAAGGGGGAGGGAAAGCAGGGGGAGGGAGAGCAGGGGGAGGGAGAGCAGGGGGAGGGAGAGCAGGGG
>KN805298.1:0-23370 GCA_000818905.1 Trebouxia gelatinosa | reverse complement strand
GGGGGGGGGTCACAATCACATGCAGGAGCACAGGACTCACTCACAGGGCCGCCGGCACAAGGTCACGCAGACTTGTCAAGAAAAAGCAGAGCATTAAGGGCGTCAAGCAGGATGTTCAGCACCAGCTAGCATACTCAAACAACAGGCAACAATTTGTTCAGCTTATATAGGTAAGAGTAGTTGTCACAGGAGACGTGAGTATGCGGGGAATCGCAACATACCAACAATGGCTGGTGCTGCAGTGCTTCCTCTGGAAGCTAACCCCCCGGCAGGCACAGCAGCGGATTGCATTCTGTCATCTTTTGTGTCAACAGCATCTGCCTTGCTATCTGTTGCAGCTGTACCAGCATGCCCAGGAGCAGCGACTGCTGCCTTTGCATCTGCCAACAGCACATGTGAGAGATCCCAGAGCATGCTTGCAGGAGTTGCCTGACTAAGGGTAGTCGACTGCTGCAGAAGCTGCTTGGCTACGGCTAGGGGGGTGGTGTGGGGCGGGAGAGGGCTGGGCTGGGAGCCCACCAGACTGTGTAGAATGATGTTGCCGCTGAACAGCCTCTTATAGATCATGTCTTGACTGCAGCAGACACACATTCAACACAAGAAAATGCTGCTCCTGTACAGTGCACAGCCAGGCCTGGAACGTGATGTACTGTGTGTCTGTGCAGTTAGCAACAGCGCTGCGGCAGAACAGCAGCTGCAGCAACAAGTGCAGCGCTCTGCATATGGGATGTATGGTGTGTGTACCAGCAGTGCCACCTGGCATGGGCTGAGGGTAGTACTGTGTGGCATGCTGATGTATGTACATGCATGTAAAATACACACTTATAGCAAGAGTACCAGCAAACTTGTTGTGCATGCCATGATACATGAGAGCTGCAAGCTACTTACTGTACAACAGCAGAAGCAGCAGTGCCATTGTCCACGGCAACAGCCAGCACCAGTCCATTGCCCGAGACAGCTACCCCCATGGGCTGAAATGCCTTGTCTTTTTCCAAGGAGGGGCTACTCCAGGCCACAGGGCATGGTTGCTGCAGCAGCCCTTCAGCACTATGCTGCCAAGACCTGATCTGGCCATCTGCTCCTGAGCTGATTAGAAGAGGATATACGCATTCTGTCTTCAAATCAGCAGCTGCTTGACTAGCAGAAGCACAGTCATGTCCAGATGGCTGTCCACGAATTTCCCGTTGAGTGTGTGACTCATCTTCCTGAGCTGCGTCAGGCATGACAGTATCTGGCAGCTGGCTGCTCCTGCCTTGCTCCCCACCCCAAAGCTGTGAAGCCGGATGTGAAGCTTGCATGGCCGCATTGGCCTGATGCTGCGCTGGCTGAGCATGCACTGCATCTGCTTGGGAGCTGGGGGACTGCAGGGGCAGGTTAGTGAGCTGTGGGCTCAACTGCAACACTAGCACAGCACTCAAGGTGTGCTGCATGTTCCAGGTAGTGAGTTTGAGCCCAGAGTCTGTCAAGGTGCACATCAAGCGAAGCTCTAGTCAGCACAGCCGGCATAGTTGCAAAGCAGCTGTGGTTAGGACTGAAGATGGCAGCTCATCCATGTTGTATTCAAAATCAGGCGCAGAAACACATGCACAGCCCGGCAGTGTCCATGTTGAAGCTGACAAAAATTGGTGTTGTGGGTGGGTACCCCGGNCACATGGCCTGCAATTGTCACACGCTGCATGTGTTCGATGCAGGACAGCCAACACTCCGCCGTGACCCATCATAAAGGCGAACGTCTGCTGCGGTTGTACTTGAAGGCCGTGCTCAGTGTTGGTGGCATCACGCCATCCGCATNCTGCCTGCGGTCAAGCTTTTGCATGAGCTCATGTCTCGCTTTGAGCGGAAGTGCTGCTTTTGCACCACAGCCAGACGCTANGCTACACTGACGGGCTTTGTGGACTCGGTAGCCACCAGCGGCTCCTGGCATGTCAAGTCCAACAACATCAACTCTGTGCCCACCGAAGCAAAAATTGAGGTGGATATTCGCGACATTGATCTGAAGCGGAGGGATTCTGTGGTGGACTCAATGCTTCAGAAGGTGAAGGATGTCGCCAAGAAACGAGGAGTGGAATACAAAGTTGAGAAGATCAACCGGGATCCACCCACATCCTGTGGTGACGAGGTAAGCATCTTAGTCTTTTGTAAGAGTAATGACTGTTGTATATCACATGTTCAGGTGTTTGCACAGCATGCCAAGTGACATGCAATCTAGGCATTTGCAGTGCACAGCTGAGCATGCCATCTTGACTCAAGCTGAGCTGAGCTGCTATGTGACTCATGCCCTTGTGTGCTGCCAATGACACAATGCTTGAAGCGCCTGATGGGCATAGGACAAGGCACAGCAACCCACGCCACCAACAAGGCATGCTGCTGCTTGCAGATCATCAGTGCAATTGAGAAGTCCTCCAAGACACTAGGCTTGTCACAGAAGCACATGCCAAGCCGAGCTTACCATGATGCACTATTCATGGCTCAGATTGCTCCCTCAGGCATGATCTTTGTGCCGTGTAAAAACGGCTGGAGTCATCGGCCTGATGAGTTCACATCAGCACAAAACATTGACAATGGAGTCAAGGTGTTGGCTTTGACGCTGGCTGAATTAGCAGGCACTGCTGCTGACGGCAGGACTGAACTGTGATAGGGATGGTGTCACTGGGGCAGCATGCGAGATTATGTTGAAGACACAAGCATGCTCTTGATGGACAGCAGCCTGACTTGTAGGAGGCCTTGTTTGACAAGGAGCATTTACAGTTTGCGTGCTGGTATGGGTCTACATTGCTCAGAGCTGTAAGCATGAGGGTGTGCAGCTACACTCCTTTGCCANTGCGTGATGACACATGCACATCAGTGCATGTTACAATGATGGCAGCTGCAATCAAGTAGGCATGTGTGCCAATGACATAACCCACAAGTCATTAAGAAAACGTTGGTCACATTTGTTGTTACAACGTCAGGCACCACTGCCGCACCTGCCAGGCAGTCTAGGACTCTGTGATCACATGCAAGCGGTCAGTACACATGCAAAACAAACCATGTTCGAGCCTGGCAGGCCTGCCCAGGGTGTAGCACCCCACTATATATGCAAACGCAACAGCATATTGTGCAAATTCCTTGCATTGAGTGGCCAGTACAAGGCAACCACCGCCAGCATTTGCACACAAACCTGTCAGTTGACATCAGGCAACTTTTGCTCGCGCTCTACTTGCCGCATGCACCATCAATGCGTATGACGCAAGCGGCAGTTGGACGGCTTGCAAGCAGCAGCACTGACCTTGGACTGCCAAGCATGGCCTTCCTGCAACGCCTGTTTGCCTCTGCCTGCTAGCATGAGGTTGCGCCTGCTGACGGGTGTGGCATACAGGGGGACCTGTCTCAGGCTGGCCGGCTGCAGAGGCTGTTTTTCCAAGGGGCTGCGCTCCAACCCATTGGCCGTGTATGGCCCATGCCCAGGAAGAGGGAAGTTGCTTCTCACTGCTAGGTACCTGCAAGTCATGCATGCCTGACAGGTCATGCTGTACCACCTGCCTGTCGCACCAAACGCTCAGCTGCAACTTCAGGCCTGACCAAGGTTGTTAGTCAAACATGAGTCTGTACATTGAGAACATGATTTTGTCCTGCTAGGCTGGCTGTAGAATGAAGAATTTGTTTGCCTCTGGGTTTTGTAGAGAGGTCCACCAACAGCTTATTGCTTCTCAATCAGGGTTCACAGACTCTGCAGCCGTGGACACATTGGTGCAGGGGTAAAATACCATTGCCTTTGCAGAGCAGACTGGTCATTGTGCTATAGTTTTGGGCCTGACCTGACACACTGCTCAAGGTGGAAGCGTTCCCGCAGAAGCAGCATGCACTCATGCCGCAACTCTTCCAGCTCTTGTTTCAGGCGCAAGTGGTACTGGATCTTCTGGCGTGGGTTGTTGTGCCCCATACCTGCTGTCCCCAGCACCTCCTGCACAAGTAATATGTCAAGCTCAAGCTGTGTAGGGATGTGGCTGTTGATGTGCCAGCTGCATGCGATACATGCTGGTGTGCAAATGGGTGGACTGCAGGTGATCATATTGTGTGCACATATTCATAATTCCTTCCATATCACACAGGACGCTGCAGCAATTTACGCATGATATCAGGTAATGTTGGACATGAGTAGATACCTAAGCAAACGCAACATACCCTCACAGAGAGCTGACACACACCTGAAAGGCATGCAACGACTACTGGTGGCGCAAACAATTGCAAAGCAGCGCACCCAGTGCATTCAAGCACAGGAGAGCTCTAAACCGGCACTGTGCATCTGCGCAAGGGCAGTGGGTCATACATTTGCACTGGTACATCATTTCTGTTACACTGAGTGCAGCAGACGAATGTTGACTGAGCACAGGGACCCTGTCATACATAAAAGCTACCCAGAAGGCATACCTGCAGGTCAACTGTCATCTGGGAGAGGCGGGCAGCCAGCAAGGCGTTGTCCTGTGCTAGCCTGTCCACTTCCAGCTGGGCTGCTTGGCCTGCCTCTGCTGCCTGGCGAGCACTGCCAGCCTCGGCTTGCAGGGCATCCACCTCCAGTTGCATCATCTCCACCTACAGTTTGACGCATTAGTTTTCCTTGCAGGGCAGTAGTAGCTGCCAGCTCAGTGGTGCTGATCGGTCACTGTGGGGTGTCAGGGCATGCAGCAGCATGGCAAGCACTGCCAGGCTGATGGCTTGCACTAGCTGGAATTTTGGTTGCAGCATTTCTTTGCACATGCAGTAGCCAAGAGGGTCGTTGTGGTGACAGCATATGCAGAGTTGTGCTGTGTGCCTGGCCTTGGGCTGTGACTGTACAGCATTGGTGCGCTTGGCTCTGCAGCCTGGCAATCATTCCAGCTGTGGCTTTCGATTCCAAAGCACTGACTGGTCCATTGCATGAACAGATTAGACTGGCACACCTGTCGCATTATGTCATGTGTCCCTAGTGTGCATGGAAGGTCAACAGTACCCGACAAAGAGCCTGCCACATGGCTAGGCTCTGAATGATTCCCGTGGACTGCAGAAGCAGCATCAACAGAGGTGGTGGACTGTGCATACCTTGTGCTCGGCAGTGGCGTTGGCTGATGCACAGTCGGCTTCTAGGCTGGCTGACAGCTCAGCAGCACGGCTTTCGGCCACTTGCAGAGCTTGGTAAGCTGCAGCAAGCTCTTCCTGCAATGACATCCAATGCTGGGTCAGCCAAGACAGAATGCATCATCAGCCTCCGGTGCACATGATGGCAGAAAGTATACAGCATTTGCTTGCATTGTCCAGCTGATAGCTCCACCATTGCATATGAAGACAAAAGCAGAGGTAGACTTCCTAGTCTCTGAGTCCAGCACAGTCAGCATCAGAACAGCCCTCATCTGCTGCGCCTGTCAGTCTGAAAGGTGATGACTTGGTCCAGTATTTTAACTGCATAGCGTAGCACTGCCTTGGCTACTGTCCAATGCTTCATGTTAGCCTTCGCTAGGTGAGGACTGCGCATTACTTTGCTGTGTCTGATGGTGTCCTTAGCCAAGATGCTTGTTTCTTCAGCTTGGGTGAGCTTAATGCTGCTGTCCACGGATGTGCTGCTGTCCTTGATTTATTGTCTCGTTCTGTCCTTACTGTGATGTGCGATGTTCAGGCCTGTGTCTGCCGTTGAAATCTTGAATCCCATTAATTCAGCTCTCCCTTGGACTGAGTGCAGAGCCTAGCGAAGTCCAAGCTATGGATGCATCTTGCAAGCCGTTCGAAGACTTCTTGAGGTGGCAACTTGACTTGGCTCCTGCTTGTTCACATGCTTTGGGTTGCCTCTTGAAAATGGTACACTGAAACAATCGTTAATAAATGGCTCATAGATGTCCAGCTGATGTAGCTCCAAGTCCTCAGCGGCCGTGCGTGCAAAAAGTGTCCCAAGTGTGACTTGTTTGCTAATTGGTGCGAAGACTTTATTTATGTCCACGCCCTCCGTTTACATAAGGCCTTGGCTACAAATCTGACGTTCTGTATCTCAATGTTGCCAGCTACAGCCCTCTTGATCTTCAAGACCCACCTGACTGGAGCTGGGTTGATTGCAACTGGTGGGTTCCCTAAACTTTAAATGTCGTCCTCCAGAGTTATGAGACCTACAGGGAACTTACGTCATCATTCACAGCTAGCTTTTGCTGTGCAGCTTTTAAGCTAGCGTTTGCTGTAAGTCGACAGCTCTGAAAACTCAGTGATCCTGGCCGCGCATGACCTTCACCCTTTGAAAAGCCGCTTACGTTGCTGAAAAAGGTAAAGAGACTGTGCTGTGATTGTAGCTTGCTCTGAGCTACTTTGCTCGTCACCTCCTTCACCAGCTTGCTTTGTGGTATCAACGTCTTCTGTGTAAGCTCCAGCATCTTAGCCTGTAGTCTGCGGCGTCTGGAAATGTAAGAGATGACTAGTTTGACAAGGTGTCTCTGTAGCAGTGATGGTCTCCATGCTATGTATGTATGTATGTATGCCGGCTGTGCCTTGTGTGCTGCTTGAAACCTCTGAAGCTTCATCAAAAGTAATTTCGTGTTATTACCATCTCGACAAAACTCTCTATCCTCCAGCAGCCCAAAAGATGTAGCACAACAAGATGTCTGACATGCTAAGTGGGTTCAACTTGAGTCCGAGCTGCTCTGGAACATAGACACAAGCTTTTGCTTCAAATATTCTCATGTCGGATTTTTCGGGCTTTATACTAAAGAGCAGCCTCCGCGGTGTGTCGACAGTCACAGCTGTTGGTTTAGTTCATTGTGACTTCGGCTTTGCCCACGTGTCCTTGTCAAGCTGAGCACGAACCATCATAGCTCGGACCTTTAAAGAGGGTCAGCCAAGTTGCGATTGCACTATTTTGGTCTTGGCTATAGGGTGCTGTCGTTTTTCGTAGCATTCCCTGCTCTCCAGGTTGGTTCAGGTTCAGGGCGTTTCGCTATTCCTTGCCTGTGCCTATGCGTACATATGCGCAGCTTGTGGTTACTTTCTGTCTCCAATGTCTGAACAGCCTCCTTCGCCACCGATGCCACTTCTACTCGTGAGAGAAGGGTCCAACTGTTGTTTGTTTGATGGGTTTCACAGAAAAGTAGCCAAGTGATAGTGCACAAAAGCCAGTACAAGAATTTACAGCTACGTACATTAGTTCCAATCGCATTTAGCCTTGTCTGTCTGTGCTGAGTTGTTGAAAGGTTGCCGGTGCTTTTTGGCTTGTCCATAAGGCTCCTATTATTCGTGCAATGTCCAGCTGCAACAGCAATACCCTCCGTCATGCTGTGCTTCTGCAGGTTGTACACGTTGTTGTAGCCAAGGTTACCCAAGCGTCTGTGGCTTGATTGTTTGTCTCCTTGCTGCCTGCTACATAAGTAACATCATGCTGTAGATCGTCTTGACTGACGGCTTCCTCAGTACAAGTGAGAGCCCGAACCCTGTCACGACTTGCTCCTACAATGAGAATAGAATTGGACGGAGTATTCACAGGAGGAGCGACTTGCAAAGTTTGTTACAATGACCAAACCTACTACGGGTGCATCATACTGTTCAACAGTTCACTGTTAGTCAGCTGAATAGGATTGCAGCAAAAACAAGTCAAAGGTGGTTCACATTGAGTGCAAGCTTGACTGGATCGAAATTAGCCAAGTCAGAAAGGTTCCTGTCATTATCGCGGTGTGAAACAACACTTGATGACGGGTCAGCCGCATCTGCTTTGCTCTTGGCGTTTAAACATCACGACAGCAACCT
Organism: Trebouxia gelatinosa; assembly: GCA_000818905.1. Lineage (NCBI taxonomy): Eukaryota > Viridiplantae > Chlorophyta > Trebouxiophyceae > Trebouxiales > Trebouxiaceae > Trebouxia > Trebouxia gelatinosa. Next base: position 15,639 of record KN805298.1, on the reverse strand, counting down.
CCGATACAATGCAGGTTAATTCGAGGTGTCCTGTTTTACAGCACTAGCCATTCTGCGAGCGATGACAGCTTGCTGTGCCAAGGACCGACGTACTTGCTGCAAACACTTGCATAGTCCTCGTCATCATACAGATTAGATGAGACAACACGCATCTGACTACGACAGCTCTGTCTTCTCGAGGCCGACATCAACAGAGACGCAGTCTTCTACTGAAGCGTGAAATGTGTTCAGCCGATATCACAGGTAACCAGGAACCAGATCTTCTTGATGGAAGCAGCGTATTGTACAGGTGCTGCTGCTTTCACAGTATGTTTGTTGAGCTTTTTCGATCAATTTTGCTTTGATGCGCTACTCCAACTGGCATCCAAGCTACCACGCAAAATCTACTTGATCACTGTGTTGATCAAGTCACGCAGCTTGCGGGTAGCTAATCTCAAGACAGAACTTCAGAGAGGGTCTAAAAGGATTCTTGCGTTTGCCGTACAAGCTAGTACATGCAACACTGGGGACAGAAGCTAGCCGTAAGAAGTCAAGGTAGCTAACTTCAAGGGTACATCAGGTCATTGCCAAAGTATCACTGAAAACGCCAACGACAAGCGGTGCTATGCTGCCTGTACATGTTGAGGTATGTGCATTTTCGTGAGCCTTCCTGATGCTGTTCTTGGTGCGCATGCCGAGTTCTCAGCGTTGTGTTGTGAGATAAGCCATTCCCGAACGTCTGTTGAAACACTGCTGACATCTTTGGTGAGAGCTGCAGTATGCACAAATAATATAGCCCACCGCGCAGCTTCGCACTTTGCCTGTCTTGCTTCCATCCCGGACTTGCAAGCCAGCCAGCCAAAACAGTGTGTGGGCAGTCAGCGCTTGCGCGAACCGGCTGCGGATCCGACCAGGTCCAATGTTAATCAAAAGTCGCGCTCGTTTGCTGCATACTTGACGTAGCACGGATTCTTGTGTGTTCAACGCCCGCTTGCGCAATGTGGAACATCTCACGCTCAAGATGTAGCGTGACCCACGTGTCGTGCTCACTATGCAAGTTCGCCATCACTGACTCAATGACAGTCGAGTAGAAAGAGCAAACATGCCTGACCTGCTGCTGAAGCTGCTGTTCACGTCCGCAGTTTACTACAGACTCAAAGACTGTTGTCACAGCGCAGCAAAATGCCGTGCACTGTTGTTGCCCGGCTTGTGGACGTGCGTCCCGGTCAATCAACATGACTTTCGAATCGCAGCCTGCGCAAGCCTGGCAGCCTGCCATCATTAGACTCAAACCCTAAACCCCAACCGCAAACTCTAACCGCACTTCATGTATGAGGTTTAACGTTTGGGCTCAAAGTGACTTCCGAAACCAAAGACACCACCATCAGCATGTGACCGATCACTCCAGGTCCAAGACGACGCAATGGTAAGCAATGTATCACAAGCAGGGCATCGGCGAATGATTCACGACGCAAGATCAAGGAAAACAGCAATACTGAGCTGAAATTGAGTGCAAAGTAATGAGGAAATACGCTGCTGCTGAGGAATGCTTGCCACCTTGCTCCCGGCGAACGCCAGTCGACAGTTGCCAGTCTCTGTACAACGTACAACTAGTTCAGGTTGCATTGGGGCCAGGATGTCTAAGCAGGGTTCAGCAGACTACAAGCCGTTCGAGTTAAATATGAGTCTGCACAGGCTTACTTAGGCCGACCAAACTGACTAGTTTGACTGCAGAAGGTTGAGCACTCAAACAAGTACCTCAGTCAAGACATCCTGAGTAACTCATCACCATAACGATTAGTTGACATCACGAGTCGTTAAGTTGGGCATGTCAGGAATGAAAACAGGAAGGAACTTCATCAAGATTGTCAGTCGAGCCAATGCAGGCCGTGTGTCATGTGCATCAACTAGGACAATTTTCCTGGGCTGGGTGATACAACCCCACTTTCCAGCTTGCGCTGGTTGGCTCGTGAACGTACACAACCACTACGGTTATAGTCCTTCAGGGTGAGTTGTGTAGCCTGCAGTTGATTTCACCTGTTAGAAACATCATTTTTCCGAGGCACACTTGGGTATGGCCTTGATGTTTGCGGCAGGCATGCACACATCATCCGGTATCGACAGCTTGAGACTCTTTTCTTTTTTTGCATCTGCACTGGCTCAGGCCAAGGCCATTTTGCGATGAGTGGAAGCTGATGTCAACCTTGTTTGACACAATCATTGATGTCAGCAGCCTTGTTGTGATTGTCAGACAGCAAGCGTGTTGAACTTTGAGCACAAAGACAGGTTTTGATGACCGATCGAGTTTGGTCCGGGACGCGGAAATCAATTTTGCTCACAGCTTTGATTGTGTGGGCCAGTTCAACGAACATCGATTCGTCCGAGGCTGGCTTGTTTTGCTGTTTCCTGCATCGGACATGCTCCCGGTCTGGGACCTGACGAGACTGCTGTATTGCACGCGACGGCTGAGGGCCGTCCTATCTAAGCCTGTACCAGGAGTACCAGTGAGGTGTCTTGGGTGGAAACACGCTGGCAATTGCTGTAGCGAGGACCTACTAGCATTTGGAGACTTGTCACAGGGTTGCTGCGTAATTGCTGATTGCTTGCGCCGCGTACCTCGGGTAAAATGTGTGGCTGCTTCATCAAGTCAGGCTGGCCAAACGGGGTCGCTGTATCACATTGAAACCGCGAATCGATTGCGTTAGAAACCGAAAGACCCGTACACTCGACACCATCGGGGCTATGAGGTCCACTTTAGCGTGCTGCGAAGACATGTTGGCTGACCGTGAGCGGATCCGCAACCGGCACTTGAGCATTATACTCCATTCTGGTCACAAGACTAACGCTTGTGGCTTGTATCATCACATAGACAGCTGGCCGACAGCCGCACGTACAGTAACTGCATGAAGTGGGCTCAAGGACGAGCCTGCGTTGCAGAGTCACAGAGAAAGTGATGCTCATCAGCCCAGAGACCTGTAGGATCCGTGGTGAATTGTTCAACGCACCCATTTAACACGTGAGGAAGCGCTGTGAGTTTTTGTGAGCTGATGTACATCGCCTACCGTATTAGCTGTCAACGGAATGGCTGGTATGTGTTGCAAGTATTTGTAAGACTTATGATTGCCCGATTGGAGTAAGCGACCTATCGGCAAGGGGTTCCTCTCCTGTCAACCTGAACCGTAAGGAGCCCACGAGCTCGACACTGGATGATCACGATCGACGTTACCACGCTAAACTTGTTGAAAGGCTTTTGACAAGCCTAGGAGCCTAGCAAGCTTGCAGCCCGCTTTTCTCCTCGAAAACTTCGTTGTTGCTAGATTTGATTGCCTCCTTGTTTTTCACTACAGTTTGCTGTTTCAGGTTCAGGTTTATTCAGTCGGAGGGTGTCGAAACAAGACAGGCGCTCTTACTCAAGTCAGTCTTGCGTGTGTCATGGCTGTTTACAAGGACACATTGACTGTTCCTACAGGCGCCTTGAAAAGCGTTTACCCCTGCACTTGATTAACAGATTGGTGCAACACATCCGCAAGATGCCATTCTCGTAACATGGTACACACGCTTGTCCTCAAGTCGTGCCCACCTGCGTCCATAGAAGTTTTCGCTGGCACACTTGTACAACACATGCAGCAGTCACCCACGGGCAGCAAGCTTTACTGAAGGTTTGAAGGAGGGAGATGCATAAGTGCGGCCAATGTCTTGCAGCATGCACCCTGTAGGTAAAATGTAGGTAAAACGCTATATTTGAAACAGCAACGTGATGTGCTTTTCTGATGTGTAGTCATACCTAGCTGCACAAGCCATGTCTCTTGAACAGTTGGTACATTCAGCCTTAACTTGAGAACCTTGCTTTCTTAGTTCTTTGACTCGGTCAACACCGACCTTCAACATCCCATCAAGTCTCAGGGAATGAAACAGAATCGACGCAGCTATCCAAGTGGCCGTTCCTTAGGTGTCAAATATACCGTTGCAGCGTGTCAATTATATGGTCAGACAGCACGCCAGCATTAGTGTTGAGCGAAGCGTACAGTGCACTGGTAAGATAGGACTGTCTGCATGCAAGACTGTATCACTTGCTAGCCGTGTTTCTGTTGCGCTGTGAAACTGACTATATTGCGTCGAAATGACTCAGATACGAAATTCAAGTGGCTAGGGGACAAGGCAGACCCCCATTACCAGATCAAAATGACTTGGCTGAAAACAGCCAAGTGCCACAAAAGATTACAAATAGCAGCACTGACTGAACCACTTTTGTTGATCTGTCAGTTGCAGAAGAGAACTCTTATCCCAGCACGTTCACGCTGGCAGTCAACATGTGCTTTGTGCAACGGGGCCTGAGCGTGCAGCCATTGTCATACGCTAAAGCAGCAGAGCTTTGAAGAGGGCCTTTGATCTGTCGCCACCCCTTGATCACGCTCGTGGCTCACGAAACTGCTCTGTGACACGCAGCTGCCTTTCAGCTTCAGTGAAACTTGCCACCCATGCAAATCTTACAAACAGCACCCGCTTTGTAAGTACGGCTGACAAAATGCAAGATGTTGTTACCAAATTGCATACTAGGTTAGGGTCAAGGGCCATGCATGTGTCAGAAAGTGCCGTACAGCCAATTCATGCACAACGACAAACAACAGCAGGAATAGCTTAATGCAACTTGACAGTCGACTTGAACGTGCTACCTTGGCACCTTGATTCCCACCGCCCTTTTGGTCTGTTGCAAAGCTCCCTGCCAGGGGTACTGTGCAACAAATAGTATACAATTATAGCAAGCAAATGCAGCACGCTGCACGTCTAATGTCTGATTCAGTTGTTCAGAAATTCCAAGTCTTGACACCTGGATTGGTATTCATTTCCTTTTGCCCACACCACCGAGTTTTGCCTTCTTGGCTCCCGCCTTGGCCTTGAGTTCTGGCTCTTTTCTTTTGCCAGTGGTACTGTGATGCGTTGTGACTGCCCCAAAGAATGATTCCAGACGTCCTGCGCAGTTGACACAGGAACGCCAATTACTGCTTGCAAGGAGCAGCATGTTTCCCGTGTTGTGCTGGTTGTTTCCAGTAAGCAACAGCAGCAACCTCTAGACTGGCAGCAGCAGGTCAGCAATCTGCTGACAAGCTGCCAGAATTGCACCCTGAATGACATGTCACAAAGGCCAGGTGCTCTGCCCATCAGCAAGTGCGTGCAAGATCAGACACACAAACTGCACTCTGCAAAATGAAACAGTGTTCAGAACAGCCAGTTTTGCTTGACTGTGAATTGCATTCAAAACGTGCATCAGTAGTGACACAGCAAAGGTATACCTTGAGCGGACTTGCCCTTGGTGGCTGCCATTTTTTGAATTTGCTTTCTGACACGGTCTTCATTGAAATTCTTCTCTCCTACCAGGAAAGACACTAGTCCCTCTTCATCTGCTGGCTGCCATTTCAGCTGAGGTACATCATCAGCCTTTAGCACATCGGGCTCTGCATGTATCATCAATACTCAGCACATCATGCACTGGAGTAAGAGCTGCCTGTTTGTCATCATGGGTGCAACGCCACCTATGCTGCAGGTGCAGGTGACCGTAAGTGTTCAAGGTACCTTTGAATAGCTGTCGAGCTTCCTGGAAGGGAAAGGGGTCCGGAATGCCGTATCTAGACGAGTCCAGCTGACCCATCACTGCTTCCAAGCTGCCATGCTTCTGTATAAGCTTAAGTGCGGTTACACCTCCAATGCCTGTGCACCAAGAACTTCATCAAAACCACAGCAAAATGATAAATTTGATGGCAGTGATGATGCCAATTAGATCAACAGCATGGGTCAGCTACAACCTGTGTGCAAACGCTGTGTAATTGTCAAGCAATCAATACAGGGAGTGCATTCTGCTCATTTCATACGGGTTAGACTGCAATCAGTCACCTACAGTAGCAGCAAGGCAACATCAAGCGTCCAGAAAGCAAGGAAGTGAAGACGAGGGTAAACCTTTGATACTACCGCAGTAATCACATCCACACAGAATGCAGAAATCGATGAACTGATCCTGTGTGAGCTTCAAGCCTTCAAGAACCTTGTCATACTCATACTCATTGATTGGCACTTTTTGCTGAGCTGGTGTACACAGGTTACGTATCAAGCGAGGGGTGGCAAATGTGAGGGCATCCATGTCTTCTGTTGCTATGCCATACACCTACATACAGCATGAGTAAATGGCGTGACAGTATTGCAGCTTTAGCCACCGGCCTGAGGTGCAGCCGCATCTCATCACCATTCATCCCAGTCAAGGACCAGTATTCAGCAGCATGTGCAGGTACATGGTGTGATGTGCAAGTGCATGGTGTGATATGTATGCCGGTCAAACTGTGAAACCTATACAAATGGCCTTACCAGATCTTGCTTGCACATTGCGGCACATTGTGATTCTGCTTCAGAGGGTGCCTGCAAGACAAGTCATTGTAAGTCTGACTGCTGCAAAGTGGCACATGCTGGCTGAAATGCAGCTGGGCTATGAGCAACATGCAAAACATGCTTTGATTGGCTTGGCAGTGAATATGTGACAACTGTGTATCCTGTTTGCTGCAATGTGGTACTGTGAAGGAGGAGCATTCACTGTGTCGCCGCACCCCAATTCAAGCTGTATACATTCAGCGCAGACACAAAACCTTGAGTGAGTATGCACTGTGCAGTTAAAGCAGTGACTCACATTTACAATGGGCACACCCATAAGGGTGAGCAGGCGCTTACACTCATCATTATGTTGCTGTGTCACTTTGACAGTACGCTTGCTGTACTTTGCTATATCCTCTGCATTGCCTGTCTGTGCACACAAGTACAGATTGAGAGGGCGCCACAGGGGAGCTGTGTGGCACAGCTTCTGATAACTGCTATTGTTGTAGCAAAGTGGTCTGCTAGCATACGTAAGCTGATGCACACAAGTCGTGTGCATATCAGGGCAAACATACAGTGATAGCGTATTTGCTTGAGAACATGCCCGCGCAGAGCAGAAGGCTAGTTACAGTATGCAATATATCACCAAATAAAACAGCATTACCCAAACAGCTGGGTGCTTACCTCCTTGGCCTTTTCAAGTTCATCTGTAGCATCTGTTCGCTTGTCTAGCCTGCACCAAGCTGTGCAAGTTACTTTGCCACACAACTTGCTGTCGGAAACAACATAGGTTGTGTTTGCTGTGCCCACCTGCGTGATAGCTCTTGCTTCTTGAGCATGGGTGGCTTGCCATCAAACACATACCTGTTAGAACACGCGTCAACACACTGACACAGCTGACAGCAGCAACANTTCGCCATCACTGACTCAATGACAGTCGAGTAGAAAGAGCAAACATGCCTGACCTGCTGCTGAAGCTGCTGTTCACGTCCGCAGTTTACTACAGACTCAAAGACTGTTGTCACAGCGCAGCAAAATGCCGTGCACTGTTGTTGCCCGGCTTGTGGACGTGCGTCCCGGTCAATCAACATGACTTTCGAATCGCAGCCTGCGCAAGCCTGGCAGCCTGCCATCATTAGACTCAAACCCTAAACCCCAACCGCAAACTCTAACCGCACTTCATGTATGAGGTTTAACGTTTGGGCTCAAAGTGACTTCCGAAACCAAAGACACCACCATCAGCATGTGACCGATCACTCCAGGTCCAAGACGACGCAATGGTAAGCAATGTATCACAAGCAGGGCATCGGCGAATGATTCACGACGCAAGATCAAGGAAAACAGCAATACTGAGCTGAAATTGAGTGCAAAGTAATGAGGAAATACGCTGCTGCTGAGGAATGCTTGCCACCTTGCTCCCGGCGAACGCCAGTCGACAGTTGCCAGTCTCTGTACAACGTACAACTAGTTCAGGTTGCATTGGGGCCAGGATGTCTAAGCAGGGTTCAGCAGACTACAAGCCGTTCGAGTTAAATATGAGTCTGCACAGGCTTACTTAGGCCGACCAAACTGACTAGTTTGACTGCAGAAGGTTGAGCACTCAAACAAGTACCTCAGTCAAGACATCCTGAGTAACTCATCACCATAACGATTAGTTGACATCACGAGTCGTTAAGTTGGGCATGTCAGGAATGAAAACAGGAAGGAACTTCATCAAGATTGTCAGTCGAGCCAATGCAGGCCGTGTGTCATGTGCATCAACTAGGACAATTTTCCTGGGCTGGGTGATACAACCCCACTTTCCAGCTTGCGCTGGTTGGCTCGTGAACGTACACAACCACTACGGTTATAGTCCTTCAGGGTGAGTTGTGTAGCCTGCAGTTGATTTCACCTGTTAGAAACATCATTTTTCCGAGGCACACTTGGGTATGGCCTTGATGTTTGCGGCAGGCATGCACACATCATCCGGTATCGACAGCTTGAGACTCTTTTCTTTTTTTGCATCTGCACTGGCTCAGGCCAAGGCCATTTTGCGATGAGTGGAAGCTGATGTCAACCTTGTTTGACACAATCATTGATGTCAGCAGCCTTGTTGTGATTGTCAGACAGCAAGCGTGTTGAACTTTGAGCACAAAGACAGGTTTTGATGACCGATCGAGTTTGGTCCGGGACGCGGAAATCAATTTTGCTCACAGCTTTGATTGTGTGGGCCAGTTCAACGAACATCGATTCGTCCGAGGCTGGCTTGTTTTGCTGTTTCCTGCATCGGACATGCTCCCGGTCTGGGACCTGACGAGACTGCTGTATTGCACGCGACGGCTGAGGGCCGTCCTATCTAAGCCTGTACCAGGAGTACCAGTGAGGTGTCTTGGGTGGAAACACGCTGGCAATTGCTGTAGCGAGGACCTACTAGCATTTGGAGACTTGTCACAGGGTTGCTGCGTAATTGCTGATTGCTTGCGCCGCGTACCTCGGGTAAAATGTGTGGCTGCTTCATCAAGTCAGGCTGGCCAAACGGGGTCGCTGTATCACATTGAAACCGCGAATCGATTGCGTTAGAAACCGAAAGACCCGTACACTCGACACCATCGGGGCTATGAGGTCCACTTTAGCGTGCTGCGAAGACATGTTGGCTGACCGTGAGCGGATCCGCAACCGGCACTTGAGCATTATACTCCATTCTGGTCACAAGACTAACGCTTGTGGCTTGTATCATCACATAGACAGCTGGCCGACAGCCGCACGTACAGTAACTGCATGAAGTGGGCTCAAGGACGAGCCTGCGTTGCAGAGTCACAGAGAAAGTGATGCTCATCAGCCCAGAGACCTGTAGGATCCGTGGTGAATTGTTCAACGCACCCATTTAACACGTGAGGAAGCGCTGTGAGTTTTTGTGAGCTGATGTACATCGCCTACCGTATTAGCTGTCAACGGAATGGCTGGTATGTGTTGCAAGTATTTGTAAGACTTATGATTGCCCGATTGGAGTAAGCGACCTATCGGCAAGGGGTTCCTCTCCTGTCAACCTGAACCGTAAGGAGCCCACGAGCTCGACACTGGATGATCACGATCGACGTTACCACGCTAAACTTGTTGAAAGGCTTTTGACAAGCCTAGGAGCCTAGCAAGCTTGCAGCCCGCTTTTCTCCTCGAAAACTTCGTTGTTGCTAGATTTGATTGCCTCCTTGTTTTTCACTACAGTTTGCTGTTTCAGGTTCAGGTTTATTCAGTCGGAGGGTGTCGAAACAAGACAGGCGCTCTTACTCAAGTCAGTCTTGCGTGTGTCATGGCTGTTTACAAGGACACATTGACTGTTCCTACAGGCGCCTTGAAAAGCGTTTACCCCTGCACTTGATTAACAGATTGGTGCAACACATCCGCAAGATGCCATTCTCGTAACATGGTACACACGCTTGTCCTCAAGTCGTGCCCACCTGCGTCCATAGAAGTTTTCGCTGGCACACTTGTACAACACATGCAGCAGTCACCCACGGGCAGCAAGCTTTACTGAAGGTTTGAAGGAGGGAGATGCATAAGTGCGGCCAATGTCTTGCAGCATGCACCCTGTAGGTAAAATGTAGGTAAAACGCTATATTTGAAACAGCAACGTGATGTGCTTTTCTGATGTGTAGTCATACCTAGCTGCACAAGCCATGTCTCTTGAACAGTTGGTACATTCAGCCTTAACTTGAGAACCTTGCTTTCTTAGTTCTTTGACTCGGTCAACACCGACCTTCAACATCCCATCAAGTCTCAGGGAATGAAACAGAATCGACGCAGCTATCCAAGTGGCCGTTCCTTAGGTGTCAAATATACCGTTGCAGCGTGTCAATTATATGGTCAGACAGCACGCCAGCATTAGTGTTGAGCGAAGCGTACAGTGCACTGGTAAGATAGGACTGTCTGCATGCAAGACTGTATCACTTGCTAGCCGTGTTTCTGTTGCGCTGTGAAACTGACTATATTGCGTCGAAATGACTCAGATACGAAATTCAAGTGGCTAGGGGACAAGGCAGACCCCCATTACCAGATCAAAATGACTTGGCTGAAAACAGCCAAGTGCCACAAAAGATTACAAATAGCAGCACTGACTGAACCACTTTTGTTGATCTGTCAGTTGCAGAAGAGAACTCTTATCCCAGCACGTTCACGCTGGCAGTCAACATGTGCTTTGTGCAACGGGGCCTGAGCGTGCAGCCATTGTCATACGCTAAAGCAGCAGAGCTTTGAAGAGGGCCTTTGATCTGTCGCCACCCCTTGATCACGCTCGTGGCTCACGAAACTGCTCTGTGACACGCAGCTGCCTTTCAGCTTCAGTGAAACTTGCCACCCATGCAAATCTTACAAACAGCACCCGCTTTGTAAGTACGGCTGACAAAATGCAAGATGTTGTTACCAAATTGCATACTAGGTTAGGGTCAAGGGCCATGCATGTGTCAGAAAGTGCCGTACAGCCAATTCATGCACAACGACAAACAACAGCAGGAATAGCTTAATGCAACTTGACAGTCGACTTGAACGTGCTACCTTGGCACCTTGATTCCCACCGCCCTTTTGGTCTGTTGCAAAGCTCCCTGCCAGGGGTACTGTGCAACAAATAGTATACAATTATAGCAAGCAAATGCAGCACGCTGCACGTCTAATGTCTGATTCAGTTGTTCAGAAATTCCAAGTCTTGACACCTGGATTGGTATTCATTTCCTTTTGCCCACACCACCGAGTTTTGCCTTCTTGGCTCCCGCCTTGGCCTTGAGTTCTGGCTCTTTTCTTTTGCCAGTGGTACTGTGATGCGTTGTGACTGCCCCAAAGAATGATTCCAGACGTCCTGCGCAGTTGACACAGGAACGCCAATTACTGCTTGCAAGGAGCAGCATGTTTCCCGTGTTGTGCTGGTTGTTTCCAGTAAGCAACAGCAGCAACCTCTAGACTGGCAGCAGCAGGTCAGCAATCTGCTGACAAGCTGCCAGAATTGCACCCTGAATGACATGTCACAAAGGCCAGGTGCTCTGCCCATCAGCAAGTGCGTGCAAGATCAGACACACAAACTGCACTCTGCAAAATGAAACAGTGTTCAGAACAGCCAGTTTTGCTTGACTGTGAATTGCATTCAAAACGTGCATCAGTAGTGACACAGCAAAGGTATACCTTGAGCGGACTTGCCCTTGGTGGCTGCCATTTTTTGAATTTGCTTTCTGACACGGTCTTCATTGAAATTCTTCTCTCCTACCAGGAAAGACACTAGTCCCTCTTCATCTGCTGGCTGCCATTTCAGCTGAGGTACATCATCAGCCTTTAGCACATCGGGCTCTGCATGTATCATCAATACTCAGCACATCATGCACTGGAGTAAGAGCTGCCTGTTTGTCATCATGGGTGCAACGCCACCTATGCTGCAGGTGCAGGTGACCGTAAGTGTTCAAGGTACCTTTGAATAGCTGTCGAGCTTCCTGGAAGGGAAAGGGGTCCGGAATGCCGTATCTAGACGAGTCCAGCTGACCCATCACTGCTTCCAAGCTGCCATGCTTCTGTATAAGCTTAAGTGCGGTTACACCTCCAATGCCTGTGCACCAAGAACTTCATCAAAACCACAGCAAAATGATAAATTTGATGGCAGTGATGATGCCAATTAGATCAACAGCATGGGTCAGCTACAACCTGTGTGCAAACGCTGTGTAATTGTCAAGCAATCAATACAGGGAGTGCATTCTGCTCATTTCATACGGGTTAGACTGCAATCAGTCACCTACAGTAGCAGCAAGGCAACATCAAGCGTCCAGAAAGCAAGGAAGTGAAGACGAGGGTAAACCTTTGATACTACCGCAGTAATCACATCCACACAGAATGCAGAAATCGATGAACTGATCCTGTGTGAGCTTCAAGCCTTCAAGAACCTTGTCATACTCATACTCATTGATTGGCACTTTTTGCTGAGCTGGTGTACACAGGTTACGTATCAAGCGAGGGGTGGCAAATGTGAGGGCATCCATGTCTTCTGTTGCTATGCCATACACCTACATACAGCATGAGTAAATGGCGTGACAGTATTGCAGCTTTAGCCACCGGCCTGAGGTGCAGCCGCATCTCATCACCATTCATCCCAGTCAAGGACCAGTATTCAGCAGCATGTGCAGGTACATGGTGTGATGTGCAAGTGCATGGTGTGATATGTATGCCGGTCAAACTGTGAAACCTATACAAATGGCCTTACCAGATCTTGCTTGCACATTGCGGCACATTGTGATTCTGCTTCAGAGGGTGCCTGCAAGACAAGTCATTGTAAGTCTGACTGCTGCAAAGTGGCACATGCTGGCTGAAATGCAGCTGGGCTATGAGCAACATGCAAAACATGCTTTGATTGGCTTGGCAGTGAATATGTGACAACTGTGTATCCTGTTTGCTGCAATGTGGTACTGTGAAGGAGGAGCATTCACTGTGTCGCCGCACCCCAATTCAAGCTGTATACATTCAGCGCAGACACAAAACCTTGAGTGAGTATGCACTGTGCAGTTAAAGCAGTGACTCACATTTACAATGGGCACACCCATAAGGGTGAGCAGGCGCTTACACTCATCATTATGTTGCTGTGTCACTTTGACAGTACGCTTGCTGTACTTTGCTATATCCTCTGCATTGCCTGTCTGTGCACACAAGTACAGATTGAGAGGGCGCCACAGGGGAGCTGTGTGGCACAGCTTCTGATAACTGCTATTGTTGTAGCAAAGTGGTCTGCTAGCATACGTAAGCTGATGCACACAAGTCGTGTGCATATCAGGGCAAACATACAGTGATAGCGTATTTGCTTGAGAACATGCCCGCGCAGAGCAGAAGGCTAGTTACAGTATGCAATATATCACCAAATAAAACAGCATTACCCAAACAGCTGGGTGCTTACCTCCTTGGCCTTTTCAAGTTCATCTGTAGCATCTGTTCGCTTGTCTAGCCTGCACCAAGCTGTGCAAGTTACTTTGCCACACAACTTGCTGTCGGAAACAACATAGGTTGTGTTTGCTGTGCCCACCTGCGTGATAGCTCTTGCTTCTTGAGCATGGGTGGCTTGCCATCAAACACATACCTGTTAGAACACGCGTCAACACACTGACACAGCTGACAGCAGCAACATGCTGTTGTGCATGTTGAAAAGCACTTACACAGGCCGCATACCAGACTCCAGCATCCTGGCAGTTCTGAAAAACATGTTTTGCAGATGACTGCACAACAGTTGCACTGACTCAGTGAACCTGCTCAGGCTGCAACAACAGCAAATATGCAGTGTATTCTTACCTTGTCACCTCACCTGCCTCATTACTCAGCATCTGGTCCCCAGTACGCCCAACAACGACCTGCAAACAACAAGCTGGGTCTGCTGGGCCTATGCTGTGACGCTGGCCAGCACCAGAGACAGGTTGCTGCACCGACCAGAGCTTGGTATATGTGCATGCTGGCATCTATCGCTATTTTTCGACCGAAGTAGTTGTCAAACTTTTGCTCACGATAGCAGCCAGCTGCGTGATCAGCCAGCAACTTGGTCAACCCCTGCACTTGACCGAACACAATGCCGGGACCGTCCACCCGTGGACCACAGAAAACGGTCTGTGTACGCGCACCTTGATGCCCATTGCGCCTGTCCGCACTTTCAACCCGCAGCACTGCTACCCGGTAGCGGAGTGCGAGCCGGTGCTTGTCAACACAAGACTTGCTTCTATGGTGACTACGTTACACGGACTGATGCAGAGCAATATGTCAATAACGGGTACCCGGCTGATCCATCTTTGGCAGAGCTTGCGTGTGGAAACGGCTCATGCTGTGCTACGTAGCTTGCGAATTTAGCAATTTCGTCGTAAAAATAATAAATTTGAACAGCTTTGGCAAATTCGGTGAGTCCGCTTGATTCCCTTGTTTTCACGACCTTCGCCTCTTCCTGTGCAAGGCTAGGTGATACACCCCAGCATCTCAGCATGTTCGCATCTGCATGTTCGCAGTCATCCACCTACCGCAATGTGCACTCTTGGGCTTTCTAACAGACCATGCCTGCTTCCGCACACGATGCCCTCAGCCTCAGCCTTTAGCACGTGGCGGGCTCGAACGCCGCGGTCAAGCTCGTTCCCTCAGACCATAACCTGCGTGGCTACACCGCACCGAGTCACAGCTCTGGCGCGTCTTCAACCTCAGCGCTCCGCCTGCACAAACATAACTTGGCACGAGGGATCAGTGGCTCGACTTGACAAAGAAAGGCTCCTCAATCAGAAAGGCTGCGTTCTGTGGTTCACTGGGCTCAGTGCTTCTGGCAAAAGCACAGTCGCTTGCACCTTGGAGCATGCTCTCAACAAGAGGGGTCACCTTACTGCACTATTAGACGGCGACAACCTTCGTCATGGCCTCAATAGCAATTTGGGGTTTTCATCAGAGGATAGAGCTGAAAACATCAGACGCATTGGAGAGGTGTCAAAGCTGCTCGTGGACTCTGGTCTGATAACACTAGCAAGTTTCATATCACCTTACAAACAAGATCGAGACAAAGTGCGCTCCCGGCTTCAGCCTGGCGACTTCATTGAGGTTTACATGAAGACCCCTCTGTCTGTATGTGAGGCCCGGGACCCAAAAGGCCTATACAAGCTTGCTAGAGCTGGCAAGATCAAAGGGTTTACTGGTATAGATGATCCCTACGAGCCACCAATGAATGCAGAGATTGTGCTTGAGACAGACAGACTCAGTATTGAAGCCATGGCTGCTGAGCTTTTAATCTTCCTCGATAGCAGGGGGTTCCTGTCATCTGTACCACCAGTCCGTACAGCTCAGTACTTACCTTATGACTGTGACTATACCATATGATCTGGTTTCACACAAAAGCTGGTCAGTGCAGGAGTGTGTACATTATAGAGCACAACATCGATGCCAATGTAGCTTTTGATGTCTTTGTAGCCTTGTAGGGTTGGAGCACATAGACTCACAGTTTGTCACTGGGTGTAGACATCTGCGCTTGCCTTGCAGGAGGTTGTGGAATGTAGCAAACAATAAGCTGAGTTCACATGACATAACAGCAGAAGCTGTGTGGCACAAAAATGACAGACTATTGAACTGCATAGTTGGTGGTGAGTGTCCTGTGAATGTGTCTGAAGCCTCCACTTGTATGAGCAATTTTTCGCTAATATCTGTATGCTGAAGGGATCGGACAGCAATTCAGATATAGACCATTGCTGATGTCTGTACTGTGAGGGCATCAGACAACAAAGGCACACGGGGTAGTGACAGCACTTCTAACTAAGTCATGCTGTCTATTGACAAGCGCATTACCCTATGTCCAAATAT
>JUBA01000114.1:0-23482 GCA_000818905.1 Trebouxia gelatinosa | reverse complement strand
AGTCAGTGGTCACTTTTGGCCTGCTTCCAATGGTCCTAAAAACACCATTCACTCATTCTGATAAATAACTAGGGCAGATCTGCTTACAGAACTGCAGAAAAGTGCTTGTCGCTCAGTGCACGGCGGAATCCGATTCAGACGTGGTATGTTGAAATGCCCAGTGCCTCGCGCTGCAGTGATAGCACCAGGTGAGCTGTCAGAGCGACCACGGCTANCTGATGTCATACAGCAGCATGCAAATCTGGAGCCACTTGTGTTGGTACTACAGAGCCAGGCACAACAGCTTCTTCAGCTTGGTATGGGCTTGCAGCTGCTGGCATTCATGCAATGTTCAGCTGCACTGCTCATATGATTGCCCTGCTGTGCTGTGCTGTAATTCACAGCATAGCCTCATAGACCTTTCTTGTTCAGTGTAGTCTGAAGCATGTATATGTAGCACAATGTAGGATATGTGTGCCACAGGGCTGCACATGACTTTGCTCATGACATGCTACTCGGCTCATATGCCCCCTCAGCAGCAAGCCTCTCTGTGGGCTTCCGTTGCTATCTGCAGGCTGTAAAGGCACCTCTGATTACTGAGTCAGACGTGTCAAATACCCTCCTCCCCACAGACTCTGACAAAAAAACTGCTTGCCATGTGCCGTGCTCTGGTGGTGTACGACTTGAATAGTGTCACCACCACCATCGAGCAAAAGAGCCCCGTGCAGTTGCAGCTGATGCAAAGCAAGAGTGCTGAGTGCGCTTACTGTTGATGTGCATTCACACCCAGGACAAGCATGAAGATATCCACTGTGTACTGGCAGCGTGTGTGCCATGCTATCAGCACTCTCCAATAATTTGTGCTGCTGCTACAACAAGCTGTTGATGCATGCCTCGATGGGTGAATGCAGTGCAAAAAGATTGCTGTGCTTCCAGTTCATTGTGTGGGTATTCAAGGATGGATATGTCAAGAACCACATAAAGCAACCTCGGGTCAATGCCACCCAAACCTGGCAAACATCAACAGTGTCTGGCTCTTAGCAAAGCTATCCATGCAGCTTTCTTGACCACAGCCACATCTTTACGCAGCTGGAAAAAGCTGCAGCAAACATGCTGCCTTCATTGATGAGACTGCTGTGGTTGTGCAGGGCGTTGGAGTGCACCAGGGCGGTTGCCCCCTCCCGGTCAATACTGCTTTGAGAGCTTGCAAGTTGCCCAATACCAGCCTGGGCAGCACTTTCTGGAACATGAGGTGACATCAGACACCTCCATGCCAAATTATGTAGCAACGACGATGCCACGGCGCTCTCTTGAGTATGTGTACAAGCGTGTTGCATCTGACAGTGAGGTAGCAATGTTGTGCAATGTGACTGAGCAAAGAACACACCACACAGGTGGGCTTGACAGTTGTACTTGTGGCTGTGACAGTGAACTTGCACAGAATGGCAAACTCTATGTGATAAGTGTGACAGGTAATGTGATGGTCATGCATGTGCTGGCGGGTATGAAAGCCTTTGTGCAGGGTGCAGCATAGTCATAGCACTCGATCAGCTGTTTACTTGCTGTGTTTGCAGGATGCATTCCCTCCCAACTTTGTGCAGCAGAACAAGTTTCAGCGGCAAGCAACTCTCCTTTTATACCTGAATGATGTAGAAGAAGGGGGCACCACTCACTTTGACCAGCTCAACCTATCAATCAAGCCGCAGGTCGGCAAAGCGCTGCTCTTCTTCCCAGCTTTCTCTGATGGCACGCCTGACCCCAGGTGCGTATATCAGCACAGCAATACTCTGTGCAGCCTGTATCGCTATGTCATGCCAGGTTAGATTAGTCTGATAAGCGTAAAGCTGAGCATACTGCCATGACAAGCACATGTACAATGGGGAACTTAGAAGCAAGGTGTTGCTGTCCTTTGCTGCTTGCTTGGACGGCACTCCTAACCCCAAGTACAGTGAACACTCATCATTAAGGCCTCACTACAACAACACCTCAGAATCATAAAAATCTTGAGCGCTACACCAGTCTGTGTAGCCTGCGCCCAGGCTCAAAGACACATAATGTCCCCTGTGTTCTGAGCTAAGTGCTGTTCTTGCCCCAAACAAATGTGTGGCCATGCAATCAGTATGCATAACAGCAGAGAAGGCCGGTTGAAGGACAATTGAGGTCTAGGTGTGTCACTAACAGCAGCGTGCAGGTTGGCCATTGCAAGTAGCTTGTGTGCTGGCACCTGGAGACAGGGTCACACTGCTGGCCCCAGGACTTCGCAGCTGTTCATCAAGCTGTCAAAGCAGATGTCGTTCTTTGTTTCTGCAGCCTTTCTTTTCCTCTGGGTTCATGGACCTTGCTTGGAGGCACCTGTTTTGCACATACAGCAGTGAAGGCTGTTAAAAGTTCTTCAGGTGTTGCCTGAGGCTTGAGCATGCTTGCTAGAAAGGATCAAAGGAAGTGGACATGCAACCTGTCACCTGCTGAGCTAGCATGTGTTCATGACATGCACATGTAAGATTCAGGAATCAGATGCAGCTCTACTAGCGCTAACATCTCACTAGGCAAAAGCAAACTTGTGTTTCACACCCATTGCCTACATAGGACAACCCACACAGCACAGAGCCCAAGTTCAACCAAGTGGGTTTCCCAGGTTTGGATCACTGGAGGTCATCCTGTCAAGGGACACATGCAACCTCAGCAGCAGCAGCAGCAAAGTAGTCTTGCATTGCAAGCAAGTGACTTAGCTGCTGTAAGCAGATCTGCCACCAGCGTAGATGAAGATGTTGAGAGCAGAGTCTTGAGCAGGTAGACATACTCACTTTGCGCCAGCCCTGACATGTCTGTAGAACTGCCGCGAGCACTGTGGTACATTCAACCACCATGATGCATGCAAACGTTAATCTGGCTGGCTGGGACTCATGTTCACATGTATGACATCTAGAACATCAGTCATTCAGCTTCTGCAGAGTAAACAATGGTGTACAGTATTCAGCATCTGAAGCTACACATTGCTCTCATGGATCATGTAGGCTTGGCCTTGGTTGCTCGTTTAAGATTGACTGCTGAGCTGCTGGGGTCAGAGCTGCATTGCCTGTAGTCAAGCTGCAGACCTTGTTGATGCATGCATGCATAAAGCACAGCCTGCAAGAGGTGTCGTGCGTCTTGCAGGCGCAGGAAGAAGGGATCCAAAGCCACAAAACAGAAGCCTGCCAGCAAGTCCAAAGGCTTTGCATGAGACAAAAACAACACTGCCTGGCACAAATTGCAGCACCTCATCATAGCCACCAGCAAGTTTTCAGGCACACATGCTGGTGATATGTGTCTGCACGCACCTAGCACCGGCTGGCAAGCGTGTAATTTATTATTATTATTATGCTGGTGATATTGGAAGTTGCTGATACTGTCATAATCACCGCTGGTTCATATGCCAGCTTGCTGATGGACGACCTGAGCATCAGCCTTCCACACAGGTGTCATTGACCAGATCGACATTATTTGCAAAGACCCAGCAGTCTCAGCGACTGGTTCCTGCCAGCCTGTGTAGGTGATGCACAGATACATGAAGTATATGTTGAGCTTGAAACACTGTAAGTAATTATCATTGACACAATGGTACGCTGTCATTGCAACTGCTGTGCCGCCGGTTTTCATGATAGTTTTGTGTGTGAGCAAGAAATGTTTTTTGAAGGCTGCCTCAGTGTTCGAAAAGTGCTTACTGGTGCCTATGTACGCATGTGACAGGCAAACGTCAATAGGGCAACTTCATGTATGTGTGCAAGGAGCAACACAGCAGACACTGTCACTGTTATTACACAAGCTATGTTCATCGTTGTGGCCTTGATTCTTTAAAGGCCACACTCTTCAAATGGCGCCACATTTGACCACTGCTTGATGTTCAATCACATATGCCTTTGTCGGTGTGTTATTTTGTCTGTAAGCAAGCTGAACTGTGATACCCAGCTAACCGATCAACCCAGGCCGTCTGAGCTGGCATGCCTGGTGATACAAGCTGTTTTCTGGTGAAGCTGCAGCTTCCTGTATGACATCTCTGCCAAGTGCTGAGGCAACAGCCACTCGAGTCGCATTTCCAAAATCAGCGCCCAAATCTTCAGCAGCGCCTTGAGCCAGGCACAGTGGGGCATTGTTGTCGACAATCAGTGCTTGCTCCCCTTGAGCAGCTTTGACTGCCTGCAGACGTGCAGCTTTTGGCCACACAGCTGTTGTATAGATGGCATGAGGGGTGAAAACTAGTGAAGCCACTGGCACCTCTGCATGTACCCCATGCAGCTTTGCTGAGAAAGCTGTGCACAATAGGCATTTGCATGCAAACACATGATGCAACAACCCCTCAAACTCCAGAAAACTTCTTGCAAGACGCATGTTACAATGACAGATGGCATGCAACGCATGATGCAGACAACAGGGCATATAAAGCATGACAATGTTGCAGGGCATCTCATGCTACAGCGGCATGCAGACATGCATGAGCAAATATGCTGCCTTGGTGCTCAACAGCACAAAAGCCAAGGTACATCATGCATACCTCCTTAATGCCTTGTGCGATGTTTCCAAATGCAGCATTGGACCTTCCTTGTGCTTTGTTGATGCCCACATTGGCCGCAATGACAATGGCCGCCGCCTCAGCACCAGATGTAGACTTGTTGATAGCTTGAGCAATGGCGCTTGCAAATGCATTGTCTACAGCTGGCTGTGTCAAGGTTGACTCCAAAGTTGCACTTCCAAGATCAAAATAGCCTCGATAGTCATTTGTTTTGTTTGCTGTGTTGTCTTGACTGCCCACCGCGCGTTGTCCTTGAGCAACTGTCAGTTCAGCTGATGTCAGCATTAGCTGTGCAGCCTGCATCACACTCCCTGCAGACAAGCATGTATATGTCAGCACAAGCAGGGTCCTGAGAGTTGTGTTTGCCAAACCAAAACCAGTACAAGTTGGATTACATGTAGGAGTGCATGGATGATTACAGTGTAAAAGTGCAAATGATCAGCTGATGTGAGATGATTGGCTCAGCGTGTATCAGAAGTTTTGATTGTACTTGCTGCACGAAAGAGGACGTTTCTGCCCCTGGCTGTGAGGCTTTCGTCTGCCACAGAGTCCTGTCTTGTATGCACACCACCATTGGGTGCCTGCAATCTGGGCGTATAATGTCACGGCAATACCCCAAACCTTGGGCAAACTTGAAACTGGGATGGGACACAAGCTCTAAGCATGCCCTCATGCCTTGTATAAAAAGCCAGTATTACACGAAGGTGTTCTGGTGTATGTTGCCATATGTGTGACCACAAGGCTGCATAAAATTGGCTACATGGAAAGTCAATTTACCTGAATTACTTAAATTGTCTCCAGTGGCACCATACACAGCATTGGTCACTTTAATAGCAGGGGTGATGAGGTTGCCAGGTAAGGACCCCAGGCCTGTGACTAGGGTCATCACAGCCGTGCTGTTCAGTCCCATGCTCTTTGTCTGAAGGGGGACATGGAGTGAGTCAGTGAGCATCGTCAGGCAAAGGAGCATGCAGTGGCAGTCTTTGAACAAGACTCAATTCCTGGGCAATGTGTGCTGTATGATGGGGAAGCATGTGGCAATGATGTCTACTAATGAAGCCAAGCACATGCTGTGCCAGGATTTGCAACCACAAGCAAGTAGTGAAACGCATGCGGTGCAACTACAATATGCAAGTTTGAGCAATCTGAAGAAGGCAAACTGTATGCTATACGCAATTCAGCCAAACTTTTGACCATGCCCTGACAATACCTAGGCATGTGAAATTGCGCTTGCCTGGTTCAGGACAGCCCCAACGCTGTCATCATTGATCAAGCCACCGTTTTGTTGGGCAGCATCAATTATGTAGAATACATTTGGGATCACTGCTGTGTTGTTCCCAGACACAGCTGCAATGGCAGTGTTACTACCATTATACTGCCCAGTGGCGAGGGCAACCAGAGCTTGTGCGTATGCACTGATCTGGCTATCTGATGGAATTCCAACGCTCAGAAGTGCAGCAGCAACTGTTTTGCTACCAGCATCAGGGGCTGAGAATATGGCAGCAGCTGCACTGACAATGGCTGAGGACAGGGCTGTGATGTTGCCTGCAGACCATGCATCAAAGTCATGCTTATGAGCAAGCACAGCGCTTATTGAGCAATGCGAGGGCTGCAAAGAGAGATCAGAAGCGCATTTGTTGATTGCTTCTCACTTGCGTCGACGGCTCGAAGCTGAGCTTCTGCCTTGGCTGAGTCGTTTGCAGCAACGGCTGCCCCAAAAGCACCCGCTGCATCGTCGGAACCTGAAACGGCTTCAGCTGCTCTTGAAGCTGCGAGTAAGACACATATTGTAAGTAACGCGGTATGGCCCGCAGACCGCATGCTGCAAGAGAGCCACAGCTCCAAAACGGTATTGCGACAACGCTGACCAGCATGTTATGAAGAGCACGGGTGGCGACTTGTGGTTTCTGCTGCCTTCCTTGAGCTCGCTTGAGCTGCCGGAGCAGACCTCGGATCGGCCAAAACAGACTAAAGTTGGAATTGGATGCACAGCGTTCGTTTGAGACCTGTCAACATTTGGGGTGGGAAAATGCGGGTCGAGGGGTTGCAACATATAGCTGAATTGAATGTGATAAGATGGTGAGGGGCACTCCCGGCGCGCGATTTACCACCTCCGGTGTTTCATGGGCAATGTCTTACGATTGAGAGCACACACGCCTGCATCAGAGGTTGTTTCATTCTTTACCTAGGCAGTGAAGGGTGACCAGTTGTATTGTAAGCATTGCAGTGTAGCATGGATAGATGCTGATGCCCTGTCCACACTGCAGCTACAATCATTGAATGCTAATTCGAGTGCTTATCAGAACTGCACAACTTATTTACTCAGACACAGAGAATGGCGTAGACAGGTGTTGCTGCCTTGTCTGCACCTCAGCTATCGCGCTAAGTCTAGTGCTTACAAGGGTGTCAATNCCAGGACCAACCCATCCAGCAACCAAGAGGCAGAGGATTCAGGCATTCAGGGTTCAAGATGTGACTTGTGACCCACTGAAGAGTCACAAAGCAGTAGACGGGCATGTGTACTTTGATGCCAGCAGTGACTCAGACACAGAACTGCACAGACAACTCCCCAACGGTAGCAGCGCTGTTGCGTCAGAACAGCAAGAAGCTGGAAAGGCTGCAACACAGGCAGACGCAACTCAAACAGCAGCTGCTTCAGGCTCATCACAAGCGCGAGTCAACGAGGTACGATGCTTGTTGTGTGCTTGTTGTGTGCTTGGGCTGTGCTGTGCTGTGCTGTGCTGCGCTGCTCTGTGCTGTGCTGTGCTGAGCTGCACGAGAAAGACAACATGCAAGGTTGGCAACTCATGACATTCAGCAGGCGTGCAGTGTCACTGCGTCTCTGTCAAAGTTGCGGAACCTCAGCCGTCAGCATACTGCCTCCCTTCACAAGTCTGTAATCCACAACCCAGGCTCGGGTCTGTACGCACAGGGCGCCTTTTGTAACTGCCAGCCCACATGCTGCTGCCGCTGCTGTATCTGCAGCGCTGCTTGCTGAGTTTACAGAATGCTGTAGGTACTGATTGCTGTCAAGCCAGTGAAATACATTCAGCCCTGCATCTGATAAGCACCCCTGTGCTTTTCCCATACCATGCTGAGGAAGTGCAAGACACACACTGTACACGTCCTTGCAGTCATCACAGCGCTATTTGCATGCCTCTAAGCCTGTACGTCTTCTCTGCCGTTAACAGTTTGCACAGAACTCAGCAATTCTGCAGGACGTGCACCAGCCAGAAGCAAAAGCTGGCGGCAATGCAGACAAGCCTAAGGCTGCGGTCAACAAGAAACAGCCTGATCAGGCAACAGCTGGCCATGTGACTGTGCCCATGACTGATGCTGAGAATGCTGCGCTTCCAGCAGTGGTGGGCCTGCCAGCAACCGGTGACATTGTGGCGTACAAGCTGTTGGAGATTGGGTTTGACTGGGCGCCACAGGTATGGGTCAACTGACTGGACTATGCTGCATGGATTCAGGGTTTAGGGCTGCCTCAATACCAACAGATTCTGCTTGATGAACTGAGGAGCATAGTCCTAGGTGCTTGTGTGTACATTTCACTATTGTCCCGTGTCACACAAGCAAGAAGCAATGGTATATCAGTCAGGGTTTGGGAGCCAAAGCTACAGAACTATCTTGTTGCTTTTGCAAGAGCTGCTTGGCAGTGACCATGAGTAATGCTTCTGAGTGCATTGTGGCCACACCTGTCACATGCTTCACATGCTGCATGACAAACTAAGCAATCTCATACATGCTGTGTGCTCAGTGTTGATGGCGCACCTTGTTATTTTGCTGTCTTCACAAGCTGCTCAAGTTTGGCTACAGCTATATGCCTTGTTTGTGGTGTTGCAAAAGCCAGCTACTGTTGAAATGTTGTAGCGCATTGAACTGGCAAGTGCACGTATTGCCATTGCAACTTTAAAGTCACCAATTCAGCAATGAACCCGCTATGTGGGCCCGCAGCTGATTTGGACCTATCATTGTTTGCCAAAATGACAATGGTCATACAAGTTTGTTGTCAGTGTTTGAGTCAGCAATGTGTGCCCAGGTCTCCGAGTGGCGCCATGGTGAGGTCGCCTTTGACACAGACGGCAGCATAGTCATCAAGCCCTTAGCAGGGCAGGGCAAGTCTGCAAACAGCCCCAGCACAGCTGAGCAGGCACATGCAGACATAGAAGAAGCGGAAGAGGAAGAGGAAGGTATGCTCGCATGCATCATCAGGGGTGACTGATTCGCTGCTGTGATAAATAGAGTGCATGACAGTGTGCAAAAAGCTATACCATGTATACAAAGCTTGCATTCTGTCATCACTTAGTGCGCAGCCCATAATGGCCCTTTTGCAGGCTGATTGCCTGCAGTCCCTCAGGAACACAGCATGTAGCTGTCTTGCATTAGCATCCAGGTTGTTGGTAGGCTTATTGTAAGCCATACAGGGTGGTTCCATTCACCTTGCCATGGCGGCCGTATGAGTATGTCTTGAAACATGCTCTGACTCAGTTTGACTTGTTCCTGCAGGTCCACCGTCTAACTATGATGGTGAGGGTATTCTCACGACAGACAGAAGCTGCCTAACTGAGCTGCGCTTACTGAGGGCTTCCAATGCTAGGGGCCTTGCCAAGACTGCCCTCAAAGGCAACCATACTCCTTTGTCACATCAGACCGGTCACACAGGCAACCCCAGCACAGATGTCTCAGCAGCAGCTGCGGATTTCCTTGCACAGACACTCCACACCAGACGCCCCACGCCATCTACAGTGCTGCAGAATGGCACTGATCAAGATAGAGATGACGCCAGAGCAGCTGATGCAGCACCATCTTCCTCTCGTGATGTGTTGCAAAGCTCACAGCTGCTGAGCAGTGGGAATGCTGGACCTTGCAGTACAGAAGCTAGTCATCAACAAGAGCAGAACAAATTGAACAACAAGGCCAAGGTGTGTTCGCAACAGTCTATTATCTGCACAACAAATGCATTGTTAAAGCATGATCTAAGCTGTAAGCTATGAGCCCAGATGCTGTCGCCAACCATAGTATGCAAGTGCTTCCATGCCAACAGGATTCTGATCCGGTCACATGCACTGAATGCTTAGTCCCGGCAATAATTATACATCTCATGTTCTGCAGTCACATACTATGCAGTCACATGCTTTGCAGTCACATGCACTGCATTTGTCGCTCTGTGCATGCAGTGCACTTAATGCCCAGCCTTGCAGCCACACATTGACCGATGAGTGCAGCAAGCATGATGTGCACTTCAGCAGCATGCAGTGACCAGCTGATTGCAGTATCTGCACATAAAGACTGCCACCTGTCTTGCTTTCAGCATTTGTGATATGAGCGGAGCTCAGCATGCTGTAACAAGTGATATGTGTTGTATTCATATATGTACCATATATACGCTCCTGCAGCACCTGATGTGAGCTCTTGTATCATGTGCAAGGGACCTAGTCACACTGCAAGACAAGTATTGCAGTGCGTAACACACACCCACCTGTTCTGCAGGGCCAACCTGTCCCCAGCATTGGAGCGTGGGCAGATTTGCAAAGTCAGCTGCGGAGAAGACGGTCTGAGCTGCATGAGAAATTTTCCGCCCATTCCATTCCTGCAACCAATGCTGCACCTGGCTCTGCTGCAGAGCAAGGTTCTGCTGAAGCTGACATCACTGCAGTCGCTACAAAACGTTTAACCACAGAGGGCATTGTACCAGGCTCAGCAGCAGCCAGTAAACCTCAGTCAGAAGGCATGGCACCCATGCATGCTAGGCAGAGCAGTGATGCAGTGCCACCCAATGTCCCTAAAGGTGCAGTACGACCAAGAGGTGGGGTAAGGGCTTCAGCTATGGGTCCCTTGCTGAACTTTCTGCGGAGTTCTGGTGGGTTAGAGACTGAACCGTAGCTATAGATCAAGAAGGTGTACCAACACTCCTAAGTTTGGAGTGTGCTGCAGACTGCTGATGACTGTTGGTCATCTCGTGTGTGTCACTTTGCGTGTCTCAGCCTGGTAGACTGCTGCAAAGTGTATAAAATCGAAGGGATGTGCGCTAGCACTGTGCTTGTGCTGGGTTGCCATTCCAGCTTTATGGCTGTATTGCAGTGTTGAGCCAGCTGAAACATATACCCGTTTAGGCATGCAGTCATGTCAGATCAATACGCTGGTATGCACATAGGTAGCAGTCTGATGTTGTTTCAATCTGTGTGTAGAACCATTTTCTATGCTTGAGGCGTTATTTTGTCATGTGAACGAGCACATTGAGACGGGAGCATGCAAAGGATCAGCCTAACTGATGATGCACTTGCTGCGTATAGCTGCCCCAGTCTCAATGCAACAGGCTATGTCGTTGCACCGAGCATGTGCATGGTGTACCAGGCACAATGGTAATCAATACAGACACCATGCATTGGTTCAGGTGCGAGCACAGCTGGTTCAAAAGTTATGAGAGGCGAACTGAGCAAGACAACAAGAACGTATGGTTGCCTTGCAATGTCAGTGTGCACATGCTCCTGATGGCTTTACCAACACATGGACGAAGTGCTAGTCAAGCATTTCTTGCACATATTAGCACTGTCATTCATGACGATGTTGCACCATATTACTTTGGAAATCTTGAAGTTGGAATTTTGAAGGGAATGATTGAACAGGCCTAGGCATAGCTGATGGCAATGGCTTTGCCGTTGACACTGTATGAAGTGTGACGCTGCAACTCCAGTAGATTACCTCAAGGTATACTGATGTCTGGCGACACACAATGAATGACGCTCAACACTGCGGCAGTAGTCCTGTCACACAGCACTGTTGTGTATATTGAAACAGGAGAAACATCTGTCCAGGCAGTCAGTCCGTTGGCCAGCTCTTTTGCTGAAACAACCGTGTGCTGCTAGACTGACATGTACACATTGACTCATTCCGACCATTGACAGCTGTGTCTTTTCATTACACGACACTGGTGGTCTTTGTCATGATGCTGCCTAGCCTGTAAGCAGTTGCCACCAGCTCCGGGCTGGTTGGCACTCCTGCAGCCTCTTCCTGCAAGTACGCCTCTTCTTCATCCTCTGCAGTGGCTGATCTCTTTGGGCAGTCTCTGTACACAACACCAAACAAGGTCTTTTGTACCCCGCAGTGATCAGCCCAGACTCCAAACAGCAAGGGCGGCCCATGCAGCGCCATACATGGTCATTGCCACAAAAGCAGCACTGCTACAACCAAATATAGAGAGCTGCTACAACCACACCGGTCCAGTCCATCATGAGCTGCACTGAAGCACATCCACTAAGCAGCATGCAGAGCATATAAGTAAAATTTGCAATACTGATGCAAAAAGTTCCAGCTGACAACACAAGTAAGCACTGCACACCTGATCTCACTGCTCCATACAGCTCATGGTCACACCCTGTCACATCCCCAGCAGTTGTATCAAAGCGCCTGCCATGGCGTCGGGGCTTTCTCTGACGCCGCCTGAGACAAAAGTCCCAACCAGGCTCTCCCAAATCAGCCAAGGGGATCTTAGCAGCATCATTCAGATCTGGGCAGAATCCTGCTGGGGACTGTAGTGCATCCCTAGCGGAGAACAGATGCTGTTGTGTGTGGTGCTGCTGCAGCTGAGCATGTGACTCATGGCGCTCTGGAGAATGGTCTGCAGCTGCCATGTGTGTCAGCTGTGGCCACTGCTGTGCCTGATCTGGCAGATGAGCCTCTTGGCTGTACATTTGCTGCATGTTGGCAGAGGATGATCCTCTGCCCATGGACTCCAGCCACTCCCTTTCAGAGTGACCAAGCACGTTGTAGTCCTGTGCATGGTCCATGTGCTGAGCCCTGTACTCGCTATCATGATGCTCATACTCAGCTGGGTGAAGAAGAAGCTGAGCTCGCTCAAGCTGAGGGCGCAGCAGAGGGCCTGGGGCGGTTTCCACCGTATCATCCAGCGGTGGCGGGGCCACTTGCTCCCCATCATTGAAGCACAGCAACTGGTCACTGGCTTCAGACTCACTGACCACACTGTCACCGCACATGCTGCTGCGCCACATGCCTGCTGAGTAGTGTCCCCTCTCTGCATTGTCTTCTTGTTCATACTCTAGGGTTTGCCCAGCACCATACCCAGCATCTGTGCCTGCTACAGCAGGGTCATGGCTGGCATGCTCAGCGCCTGGCTGGCAGCATGTTGTAGCATCACAGCGGGACGGTATTGATGTGCAGGCAGTCAGTGCACAGCGGCTGCAACACAGCTGTGGGGGATTGCCTCATCAGGCCTGCTGCAACCCTCTGCAGCCAAATGTTGAGCCAACTCATCATCCCTATCTGGCAGAGCAATGTGTGAAAAGCATCCCGTGTTGTGCTTCGTGCTTACGGGAGGGTCCTGAAGATAGGCGGCATGTGTGGTTTGGGGTGCTGGGGGGGTGGATGGGAGGGCCTGTAGGCTGAAAGGCCTGAATGGCGTGTGCAACTTCAAAGCTGCCTGAAATGCACTCTGTGCACTAGCTGTGGCCACAGCTGTGGCTATTACCCCAGTGTTGTTTGACACCTCATGCTGCATTCTTCCAGGAGGTGTAAAGCCTGCTTGTGTAGCTGCAAGCCTGCTGTCCTGCTTGGGTGCTGCTGCAACTTCAATGCCTAGGCATTTGCCAATGGCTGTTGCAGTTGCTGTGGCTAGTGCTACAGCTGCAGCTGCGGCTTCTATAGATGGTGGACTGCGCTGAGCAACGTGGTGGGCTGCAAGCACTGCAGAGCTGGGAATGCTCTGAACAACAACCATGCTCTCAGAGACACCAATACAGCTTGTGCTGGTGTGCTGGGTGATGTGGCCTACCGCGCTGGCCATGCTGCCAACAACTGCTGCAAGTGAGTCAACAGCGACACCAACATGACTGCCTGTGTGTGGCGACCCAACGGCGCTGTCAGCAGTGTGTGCGATGCCATCAGCAGGCGCTTCAGTTTTCTTGGCTGGTCGCTTGATGGTGACTACTCTTCGCTGCGCCACTGGAGCATGCTTTGCAGCGATCTTGTCGCCTCTCTGGTTGTGTTCCCCGTTGCTCTTGAGCCCAAGCTTGCCCTTGTGAGGGTGGGGGTCTGCCTCAAGAAGAGGACTGCCGATGGTGACAAGTAAGCCACCTGATGGTAGGTGGGCTGGAGCACTGCCTGGTCTGCTGACCAGATGGGGTTGGTCTGCAGTACTTGTTGATGAGGCTGTACTGTGGACCTTGTCAGGAGCAGCTGTGGAGTGCAGCTTGGAATTGAACCTGCAATGCAAAGACAGGTCAGAAGAGGGAAATCGGCGAGTGTGGTGAATATGTAAATTTACCAAGCACAGCCAGAGATGCAGTCATGCAACAGTCACTTGTAAGTCCCACTTGAACAGTTATGCTTGCATGATAATAAACCATACAGACAGAAATGTTGTCCTTTTTTTCAGCATTTTAGTTGGCGAACAGAGTCTTGATACATGGTGCATGGCTGATGCACCACAAGCACATGGTAATTTGGCAAGATGAAGGCATTGCAGCACACACACACACGCACGCACGCACGCACGCACGCACGCACGCACGCACGCACGCACGCACGCACGCACGCACGCACGCACGCACGCACGCACGCACGCACGCACGCACGCACGCACGCACGCACGCACGCACGCACGCACGCACGCACGCACGCACGCACGCACGCACGCACGCACGCACGCACGCACGCACGCACGCACGCACGCACGCACGCACGCACGCACGCACGCACGCACGCACGCACGCACGCACGCACGCACGCACGCACGCACGCACGCACGCACGCACGCACGCACGCACGCACGCACGCACGCACGCACGCACGCACGCACGCACGCACGCACGCACGCACGCACGCACGCACGCACGCACGCACGCACGCACGCACGCACGCACGCACGCACGCACGCACGCACGCACGCACGCACGCACGCACGCACGCACGCACGCACACACAACATGCTGATCTTGTAACAAAATGACTGTTCTACACTTGGTGACATGCTTGATCTGCGAGCACCGCACACACTTCGAAATGCTGATCTCAACACATAGCACATGTGAACCATAAGCATACAGCCCGCATGATTTCCACAGAGTAGCCAAAACTCAGGCAGAAAACATTTGCAACACAAGAAGGCATATGCAGTTCACTACAGGGGGGCATAAGAGCACAACATGATTGGGACTGCATTTTTGGGGAGGAGATCAGTGAGATTACTCACTGGTTATCAACCACAGCCTCTACTTGTGCCAGCTTTGCAGCCATGCCTGAAATTATCGAGACCACGCCACCCTCCTCTTCAAAAGCTCCAAGTGTCGTCGGGTTGGTACTGCAGAGCAACCACTTTGTGTCTGGGTTTATGATGCAATGCAGTCACTTCACCATCGGACTTTCACTGCAGCGCCAGTAGGCTGGTGGAGCAACCGCTTTGACACTTATTGTGTCGACACTGATGCAGTACTGCAGCAAACACGGTCTGCAATGCACAACATTGCACACGACCGTGCAACCTGTGTATGCACATATACACATCATACAGTAAAGTGCTGTTGCACAACAAACTTATTCTGCCGTGTCACATGAAACTTGCTGCATGGGAGTTAAAGGTGTGTTATACGTATTTGATCACCCTAAGCTCAAGTGCATCTTTGATGATGACATGCTATCTTCCAAAAAGCGAGTACATACCTTGTGGAGCCATGCAAAGCCAGCAGTGACTCAATGGCCACATCTTGCTTTGCTCCAACAATGGCACACAGGCTCTCAACAAACTTTTGCGTGTCAGCACTCCTTGAATCCAGCTCCAGCATCTGGTTGCGCAAGTTTTGTATCTCCTTCTGTATGTCCATTTTTCTGAACCAGCTGATTGATGTCAAGTGGTGATGCCCTGCATGTACACAGCAATGTATGAGAACAGCCGTTTCACTTGACTGCAAAAGTGTTGCATGAAGTGAAGCTTGCTGGAAACTTTGTATTTTCATGGTTGAATAACTGTGGCTTGGTGTCAGGAGGTGGCAAGACAAACAAGGTGGAACTAGTGGTACAAGTGACAATGTAGCAAACGAACTGCAGAGTATCCAGAGAACCTGACTTGACCATGGACAACACTGAAAACAGCAGTTCATGTGTGGTGACACAGCAGAGTTTTCCACCTGATATATTCTTGCAAACATATGCTCAGGAATCGTCAACGTTCAACCCACGCACGCAGTGGGGATTGTGGAGGACCTTGCAGCTGCAACGGAGTCAAGCTAGTTGCGAAAGGTCTCAAGAACGACCGTGTCCAAACTGCAGCAACCGGCTTCGATGAGTGTCTGCGTACTCTGAAACGCGGCGTAAGCAACAGACGTAGCCGCGCTCGGCCTTGCAAACTACAAAGTGCGCATCATTGTACCTGCTTGAGCCAATGCTAAACTCCGAACTGAGTCTGCGGTCTGGGGTAGACGTTAGGTCAAAAGACGTGCACGCGCTTCTGCGTCACTTCGATGGCCTGCGTCCTCGCAACAACGTCTGCTGTATCACGAGTGATGCGACCGAACGCCAAGAAACGAACGCGTTTTGTCTGTAGCACTCACTGGTGAAGCCCCTAGAGCTTGCGGAAACAGAACAGCGGACCAACAGCGGACGCTGAAGGCGTGACTAATATCAGGGCCACGTGACGTCTCGCGTTTGCTTTCGACGGTTCTGCAGCTCGAGTTGCGATGCCAGACGACAGCTCCAACGTTGATTGGTGCTATTCGCAGGCTCTTATAATTGCGTAGGTCACCCTGTTGCACTCATCGACGTCGTGGAAGCCCGCCAGGTCTGCTTTTGTGACAAACGCGGTTGATCAACTGCAGCCTGCAAGCAAACTGGTTGTGCCTGAACCCGAGCTGTTGGCAGCTGCGCTTCGACAAGGCGTAAATGTCGACACAGAACGGCTTGAAGCTGAGTCAGGAGGCGACCACTGTTGGCGTCCTCGGAGGCGGAGCTTGGGGTACTGCACTGGCGTTTCACTGTGCCAGGCGCGGTCACGACACTCTGCTATGGGCCAGGGAGACGGAGGTCGTAGAGGGTGTGAATGGTCCTGATCGGGAAAACAGCATGTTTCTCAAGGTATGAGAGCGCCACACTATTTCTATACGACAGAAAGTATGGCCTTTGCCTGTCGAGCTGAACTGAGTGCGCCTGCACCATTGTACG
The DNA here is from genome assembly GCA_000818905.1 of Trebouxia gelatinosa. Lineage (NCBI taxonomy): Eukaryota > Viridiplantae > Chlorophyta > Trebouxiophyceae > Trebouxiales > Trebouxiaceae > Trebouxia > Trebouxia gelatinosa. The sequence goes on along the minus strand of JUBA01000114.1, from coordinate 6,786 downwards.
TTGTTTATTTGCCTGTTGACGGGTAACACATCGGCTACTTGTTCAAATGCCAATTGCAAGCAACTCGTGAATTCATATGGGCAGGCTGCCATGCTCTGAGCATAGCTTGCATACTGACACAGGGCTACAGAGCCCCAGATGGGTTGAAGGCTAGCAATGACATGGCAGCTGTCATCAAACATTCAGAGCTCCTTCTCATGGTCATCCCAACCCCGTTTGTGGCACCAACAATCAAGGGCATTAGAGACCAGCTACGCCCTGAGCAGGTAATGCCATTGCTGCTAAATGCTCGACTAAGAATTTATTTGCATAACCTCTTGAGACATGCAGAACCTGTGATGACACTCGCACTCTGTCACTGCAGTCACAAGCACCGCTTGGCATGTCACTTGGCAGCATGGCGTCACATGTCATGAAGAGTGGTAAAAAACATACAATCTACAGGAAACAAAGATTTTACATGTTCACATCGGCCAGTTATTACATAGGTCAATGCAATCCAACATGCATGCCCTGACTGGCAGATCATCCTGCATGCAGATACTGGTGTCGTGTACAAAAGGCATCCTAAATGAGACTTTGGAGACCCCTCATCAGATATTGTCCAGGATCCTGTCTCCAGCCACATGCAACAACTTAGCTTATCTCAGCGGGCCCTCCTTTGCTGCTGAGGTGGCGGCTGGTCAGCCTACAGTAGTCACCATTGCAAGTCACAATGACCAAGCAGCGGCGAAGGTCCAGATGCTGCTGTCAAACTCAAGATTTAGATGTTACCGTACCAAAGATGTTGAAGGTAAGCATGGCTGCAAACATCTCAGCAGATCGCTGCAAGCTATACTGAACAGGCGTATAGCAAGCCTCACTGTCTTCAATGAACAATCCAAATTGCTGTGACATGCCTGGTACTTCCCATCTGGCAGTCAACAGTGCTGACATCAAGCAGGCAGCACTTGCAAATCCTGATGCTATTTGAACTCAATTGTCGTGATAAGTGTAGAGACCTGCGGTACATGAAGCTTATATGCTGTACAGATCCTTAAGCTGCCTCAATTGTCTGTTTGATCTCACTTTAGGCATGTCACCAAGTCAGACAAGTATTGGTCAAGCGCAAAGATTCAACAGCACCTTGGTTTGGACACACTTGCTAGTCTCAGCAGTGATCGCCGTCAGAAACTCTGTCTTCTCAGATCAAGGAATGGGCCGTCAGAAACTCTGTCTTCTCAGATCAAGGAGATGGGCTGTGTTCATAGCTTTAATTGCCCACTGCTGTTGCCAGACAGGCATGCTTGTCACACATGACAACAATGATCATGAAGCGTTGCTGTACACATCACCGGCGCACAGACAGACATGCATGTGCTATACAGGAGTGGAGCTTGGTGGTGCTCTGAAAAACGTACTGGCCATTGCGTGTGGCATTTCGGACGGCTTGGGCTTTGGCAACAACGCAAGAGCAGCCTTGATCACCCGTGGGTTGGTGGAGATAACCCGGTTGGCTGTGGCCAGTGGGGCCCACCCCATGACTATGGGGGGTCTGGCAGGGATGGGTGACTTGGTGCTTACCTGCACAGGTAAGCATGCAGTTTTTTTTCACATGTAGGGTGATACTGTTTCAGCACATGTGCACTGTGGGGTATTTTCTTTTTGTGTCCTTGACACAGTCATGCTGCATCATTCTGTGCAAAGCATGTTTCTGACAAAGTAAAAGCTGAGTAAGTTAAACATGCAGGTCCTGACTGTCCAACAATACCACAATGTCTAAACATTGGTACAGTCACAGCATACTGCAGATGTCATGACATTGCTTGCCAAGATCGTGGCATGATGCAAATCTCAATTGCGACCAGTGCATTTCCTGCAATGCATGTTTGCTGTGGCAAGCAAGTACGCAGCATTGACCCTGTTGATGGCACTTTGCCGTCCATGCCTCAACCAATGGCAGGATTGAAAGCAAGGCAGCATCGTGGCTGCTGCAAGCAGCATAAACAGGCTAACATGGCCGTTTTTCCTTACTTGCATTACCGTAGAAGTTGCTTCACACAGACCTTGGCTGCATGCAAGTCTGCTGTGAGGTGCCAATGACAATGCAGGGCTGTTAGCTGAGTATGTACCACAAGTGGTGTCATTTTCTTGGTGACAAGTGACTGGCTGCTGATCATAAACTGTGCCAACTCCTGCAGGCATTGTTCACTGACTTTGACAATGTCTAGCCTCAAATGGCATATGCATGATGCCACATCATCCAGCTGGTTTGACAAGCAGGTGACGCAAGCAGAAACAGAACCGTTGGTCTGAGGCTGGGAAAGGGCGAGAAGCTTGAAGACATCATCAAGAGCACCAATGCAGTTGCTGAGGGTGTCCTCACCAGCAAGTAGGCCTCCTTACTCAGCAGCCATTGTCCTGAGGCTGAGTGCCCAGCCAATGCGCATTGCTGCAAGTCTCAGTGCTCACATGCCTCATCAAAAATTGTCAGTTTACCAAGACCAAGCTGTCTTGCCGCTGTTGAGTGTGACGAGGGTGAGCTACAGCTGTGCACCTCCAGCTCAATGTCTTGACGCAGCAATTGTAGGGATTTGCGGTGCTCAGTCTGCTGAATGTGATTGCATTTTGAGAAGTCATTTGCGTGCGCAATTATTGCTGTGCAATGCTTGTACTCACTTCGTGAGCATCACACATACCTCTGACGCTTTCCTGTCACGGGATATAGGTCAGCTGCCAACCTAGCAAAGAAGCTAAATGTGGACTGCCCCATTATCGACGGCATCTTCAAGGTTATTCACCAGAGCGCAGATCCTATGGCGGTGAGTTTTTTGTAGATGTAAGCAGTATGTGATGTTGCATTCACTATCCCAAGTGCGTGCAAGCAAAGAAACGGGCTGCAAGCAAGCAGCCTCAGTATCATCATGCCTCGCTTGGTGTGCAGCTGTTTTCAAATTGCCAATCTGTCAGTGCACACGGCTGTCAGTTGCTAGCGCAATGCATGAGCGGAGGGGTCACATGCATCTTGTTTGCAGATGGTGTCTGAGGTCATGAGTAGAGATCTCAGAGTTGAGGTAGACCAAGAGCTGCTTGAAGCTGCCAAGCTGTAAGAGGATAATGCGGCAGAGGTGTCCCAATATCAAAATTGTCATCACTAATGGTGTCTGGCAGTTTGACGCAGGTGTGCGAGAGTCATGATAAGGAGTGTAGATTGTTTAAACAGTCAGCTGACTAGATTGTGAGAGTTAGTGAGGGCATTAGCTTAGAGTGAGAGTGACTGTCCATGCATGCATCGGCTGCATGTGTGAGATACTGTGCATAAGGAAGTAGGCTGTGCCACTGTGTGGGGCACGAACATGTACACTAATACTGCGCTTCGTCTGCGGCCTTGCTGGCTGACTGACTTTCGACAAGGTCCAGCAACGCCCTGGGCATAGAACACGCAGGTAGCATTCAAGAACACTGCAAAAGTCAAAAGTCAGCCTGGTTTTGACTGGCTTTTGACTGTGGCCTCTGTGCGCACCAGTCACGCAAGTCCGCCGTGTCTGCCAGTGCAAGTTGATTTCCAAAGTGTGTTGCAAGCTGCTTGTCAATTCGTACCCCTGCCTCAGGCCAAAGCGAAGCACGACCAGGGTGATCTCTCACTGTCAGCGCCTGTTCAGCTAGCGCGGTTGCCTTACACACAATCAGCTGCGCTTGTGTGCTTTTGCACAGTGGCAGGTCAGGTAGCGGCTTCGTTGCAATCGCGATTAGGAAAGTGCGCTGCAACAGAGCGAACTCCGTTGGATCAACCTCAACTTAGGTCAACAACTGACAAGGCTGCACCACCGTACGTTGCGCAAACAAACTTTGACAGACGACCGCACCACGGCTATCACTGCGTGGTGTTACACTACCGTGTCGTGAAGTGCAGCCAGCTGCAGCTGCTGGCGGACCAAGTCGTTGACAGCCGAGGCTGCAGCCCAGTCGCTTGATCCGTCCGGCAGCTTTGAGCTGTAATGCATGACACTCATCTATGCTAGTGCTGTATATGAGCAACAGCTAGCTCTTGCTTTGCTGAGGTAGGCTACCAGTCACAAAATACTACAACCTAAGTATTCTGTGCAAAGCAGCGCACAGTTGCAGCTGTGTCTGAACTTTCTATCAGCCGCTGCTATCACACTGTCAGTGCAACGATCATGCAAGCCAAAATCTGAGCTGAATGGCACACTTGCATGCAGACAGCGTGTGCTTTATGGGAGATCTTAACACGAAACACTTGTAGCAGGACATGGCAAGGCTGCAAAGGCTGCCGCCTCCATCGCCTGGATTCAGACAGCTGGGCACGTGCCTTGCAGCAGTCACAGCAGTGACAGCACTTATCTACTGGGTATTCTGGATATCATAGCAATAACCATGCAGCATGTCCTGATATGTGTTTTGGTCCGGCACTACTGTCTGTAGTAGCACAAACAGTCCTCATGGTTTTGCCGGTGGCAGCATCATACACATGCGCACTCTGCATGTTGGACCAACAATCCACCATCACCAAGCCCTAAGTTTCTTGCCACTGCTCACATGAGCTTCAGTGCTCACAGCAACACCCTGTGGCTGCTTCATACTTACGCAGACTGACGCATCTTCAGATGCTTTTGATATTTATGTACACTCAGTTCTGTTAAGAGTCTACACTCTAGGACACTTGTGCAACTGTGAACCTGTCACAAAACACTGTTGTCGAGAACAAATACACAGACAGCTACAGACAGATGTCAGTACTTGCCTATCATAGTCCACAAAATCCTACTTGCCTGTGCAGGTTGCAGAGTTCCAGGCTTGCCGCAATGCCTTGCCAGAGCCTGCACATCCAGAGGCCACTGTCATACACTCACATCAACCAGGTGTGATTTGGTGTGAGAAAGACAAAAATTTGTTGTGCAAGGCTTTCCCGCAACATAGCTGCTCGTTGGCAAATCGCAGTCAGCCGCCAGTGTAAGTTGTCTGCTGAGTGTATGTATGACACGCCTGCAGGCAATGCATTTCTGTGTATAGGAGATTGCCAAATCAGGGGTCTAGGGATGCTGCTGTGATTATGCAGGGCCTGGCAATAGGACCAATCTGGTCATTGCGGTTGTGGGAGATGTATCTATGCATCCCAGGTATGTTTAGAGTCACACCGTTGCAGGTGCTATGCATCACATATGCGTCTCACATGCACAGACATATTGCTGCATGGATGTGACTGTTGCAATGATGAGGTATTGTGTGAAAGAGACTACTACGCCTGACTGCAATGCAGGCCTGGCTCTGTTCTTACCTGCATACAGCGTGCTCATGCATCGTATTGCATGTGCACTTGAGGCTTGACAGCCAACTGTAGCAGTCGGCACGTGTGGAGGTTTGTGCACTGCAAATGCATCTGCAAGCAAATATGTAGTAGCTGGGCAGCATAGATTGGAAGTGCTGCTTTGCAAGGCCTGACCTCCAGCATGTACATTGCAATGCATCACATTGACAAAATGCACATCAATGTACCACACTCACGCTACACACTGCAGGTGGATGGAAGGATTTGAAAGCGCGACCTGGGACATAGCTTGCATCTACACTGGCAGTGCAATCAACTTCACCTGTGATAATTGTGTCCACCTTGAACACAATCAAGGAGTCAAGTGGCAACTTGTATACTCGTTCACACAATCCTCAGCCTGGATAGACACATATCAGCATCACTACCAGACAGTATACATACCAGATGACGATATCATTCAGACAGCACCCATCATTGACCGTGCTTTCAACATACATCAGCAACATAATCTGCTAGTTTCCCAGCCAGTGTTGTGCTCTTGGATGGAATCAACTTCTGCTTCTTGGGACATTGTGAAGTCTCCAACCACGGTGCTACGCTACACCAACTTTGTGGAGATCATGGTACCGCTTTTTAGCATGGGGCCCTTCAGGGACATGGTCATCCCCACCCTAGCCTTTGCAGAGACTGGTAACCAAGTGCAGCTTTCTATTTTGAGCAGTCAAGCCATATGTTGCACTGCCCATCAGCGTGCAGCAAACCCACAATGGTCCGCTGACACCTACGCTTCTGTTTCATCCAAACGGGGCCTGCAAGGCTTGCTATATCTGTATGTGCTTGTCCAATATGCACCATGCAAATCTGCCTTGAAACCCACGATACTGTATACACATTCATAGATGTTTAGCTATCAGGCCTGACCAGCATCTAAGCTGGTGTGCAGCAACACATGTATGCTCAAATAGAGGGTCAACATTGTGAAGTCAGCATACACATATGATCAACATCGCCAAGTCAACATCATTTGGTTTCCGTGCAGGCTGGGGCCTGGATTGGCTGTGGCCCTTCCTGCTTGGGTACCCCTCTCGGCAAGTGGCATTCATTGATGACATATGTGTCATTCACCCAAGAAAGGAGCTGCAGGACCCCAGAAAAGTCAGCATGTACTCACGCATGCAGCGGCCTTATGGCGAAGAATATGAGCAGTTTGACAGGTCTGAGCCTGCCGTCATACCAGCTGGTTTGCAGCCTTGTAGCACCTGCTTGATAAAGCCAAAAGACACTGCTTTGGCCAGTAGGGACAGTTGTGGTCCTTGTTGATTAGACATTTGCCAACCTGTATGTTTTTGCCAACCTGTCATTCATACACCTTTGCCAACCTGTCATTTATATGCCTTTGCCAACCTGTCGTCTATGTACCTTTGCCAACATGACACTAAGGGTTGAGTCTGCAGCCAGAATGTGCGCACATGTTGTGTGCATGCAACACCGACGTGCTCCCGTCAGCTGGGGTAGAC
>KN805297.1:5501-27080 GCA_000818905.1 Trebouxia gelatinosa | reverse complement strand
GCACCAGCAGCAGGAGCATGGCCTGCAAATGCCATCTTCTCCTGCACACTCAGGGTGCACAGAGTCAAGTTGGTGTATAAAGCCTATCAGTGCATTGTGCGTTGCCTGGCAGAGGCATTGTAGGTATGCACTTCAATTGTAGCGCGGCAAGCTTCAGGGACAGCAAATACAAGCAAGAGAAGCGTGCCAGCAGTGTGGCCATGCCACTGCAAAAGTGTCTTGGCTGAGTAATCAGTATTGTGGAAGTCAGCTGATTGTGTAGCTGGAGTGTAAGTAGGGAAGGCTGATGAACTGTAGACTTGCCTCATTGTAGAGTAGATTGCAGTTGGAGAAAACAGTTGTACTAAAATTGTAGACATCAGAGTTGATTTCTGACGTGCATGCCTGGACTTGTATCAATTGTATCATAGCGCACATGTGTAACGAGGATGTGCGTTCAGCAACATGATCCTACCTGTTGCATGGCACATCATTGCACGTTACTACATTGCATCATACGGCTAGAAAAAGACAGATGCTATGACGCTTCTCACAGGTTGGGGCTAATCTCAGTCTCAGGAATCGACCAATTACCCTGCAAGACCTCCCCTGATGTCACTTGAATTATGCTGTACTTCACGGTGGCTGATAATATCCCACATCAAAGGATCAGGATCAGATTCCGTACCACACATGCATATATGTGTACAGAGCAAACATCCATTCGAGTGAGCATTCACATTGCTTGTCCAAATCAATGCGAATACTGTTACACACACATAACAACAAATAAACCGCAACACACAAAGCACCTGGAGATGTGCATCATGTTGAAATGCTGAGACACATGATCTACGCAGACTTATACACTTGGCGCTAACCGGAAACACGTGAAGCGGGAAATCACTAATATGCCAACACCTTATCAACACATACATCACCCTACAAAGCTTGTGTAGTGTGCCGGAGGTACAGTATTCTAAAGGCTGGAGCCGACAATGTTGATCAGAGTGTACAGCACAAACTGCGGGAGCTTAGCCCAAGGGCTTGACTTGGAGACATGTTTTTGCTTCTGCTGTTTGCTGTGTTGCTCTACAGGTTCTACACGTGTGCAGCGCATACATCTACCAAAAAATTGACCACTACATGCACCCATTGCTTCACTCTGTGTCTGAAAAGGTGTTGCACAGTGACTTGCAGGCCACACATGCGCNTTTGTGCCTTTCTGCAAGGTAAGGCCAGTCGTGTGTGACCTCATTTCATCGGGTGAGCTGACTCACATTTCCTGACACATTTCCAGACAATTGTCCTTTAGCTGAAGCTGTGGCTCACATACCTATATACCTTGTAAGTCAAAGATGCTTGCACGCAAGGCGTGCATCAGTATTGTGCATGCCTGGTTGAGACGCTGACACTCATAACTTCATGCAACTTTCCAACTTGAGAGATACCCTCAGATACTTCGCCAGGAAACGCCTGGGCAGTGTTGAGTAATGAGGTCATCATCTCGTGACCTCATCACACACTGAGAACAGTGAAAACTCTCATGCCTGCTGTGTAGCAAACTGTGGTTGCTTGGCATGTGGTAGGGCAGTCTAGCAGTCGCAACCCAGATGCTGATGAGTGAGGAGGCCTATGCAGTCCCAGGCTTACGCGCTGCCCTAGGGCGCATTGCCAACTCCGTGGTTGCAGTGTTAGGCCCAGAGTTGTCACCTGGGACAGATGTCTATTCCAAATGCAAAGCTGTGATCAAGGAGGTCCAGGTGCGCTTGCTGCAACAACTTCACCTTTTGTGTGTTGCATGGTGTGCAAGCTGCACCACCCTTGGAACACTCTGGGCGTTAAGGCTTTTGATGTATATCATATGCACATGTGGTCATGTGCTGGTGTTGCAATGCATGGCTGGCGTTGCTGCTGCGATATGTATCTGAATTTAGTGCAAACACCACAGGCAGGCATCCTGTGCAGCTTCAGAGCATTCTCACAGACATTGGCTGCGTGGGCTGCAGGGCTCTGCTACCAGTGCTGCAGGTGCCCTTCGCGAAGAAGACTGGGTTGCTGGAGAGTTGGAGGGTGTGCTGTATATCCAGAGCCTCATACTGTTCGCACCCCAAGCTGTACCCCCCAGCACCCACCTGCCAGTCCTGCTGCCCCCTCTGGCGTCCCGCCACCCTGCCCTCCGCAGGGCTGCTGCTGCCACGCTGCGCCATCTGGCAGAAAAGAGCCCATCTGTGATGCTGCCAGCCCATCTGGAGAAGCTGCTGTTCAGTGCACTAGATGCGGAGGTGGACAGTGACATCGCAGCACACATCCAAGCTACACTTGGGCGATTGCTTGAAGCTGGTGCACCTGATCAGGTGCTTAACCCCTGCACATGCTTGCAGCTTCATTGTGCATGCGCCGTACAGCACCAGTCCAAGCAGGGTTGTCACAGGGTCAGGTCAGCCCCCGCAGTAGACATATACTGGCACAGCCTGCTTGTAGATACTGCAGCTTGATCACGCATGCGCCCATGTGTTACTGCACAAACGTGCAGCCTGAGTGCACGCAGGTGCAGTCATGGCGGCTTGATGCTGCTTGCTTGATGTCTTACTTGCATCGAAGCTGAGCATTCTTGATGCTGACATAGCCAGAGTCAAAGGTCTGGTGCAGGTCTCCTATTGGCTTTCAGTGTGCTCAGATGTTGCGTTGGCAGCAGCTCCCAGTGCAGCACCAGGCCAGCAAGCTGTGCCACCTGGCTTGGACCGTGATGGCAGTGATGACGAGCCAGCCTCAGACAGTGATGAGGATGCAGGGACTGCAGCAGCCATACCTAGCCCTACCACTCAGCCCGAGCCCTCCCCAGAAGCTGCATCTGCTGTTGCGATTATGGGTCAGCCACTTTGCCAGTTTGGTTGACTACTCATGGACACCGTACGCTGTCCAGTCTGTGTACTTTGCCCAATCTCCAGTTCTGCCTGCTGCATTAACGCTGACCAGTCTGCGCACCTGCGTTTAGCAACAAGGTTGATTGGCCATGCTGTTAGGCGCAAGCATAGATGCGTTTGAGCATCCTGCTTCCTCTTCTGATCACAGTGAGAGCCTATGTGCTTTGTTTGCAGCAACATTTGGAGGTCAGCTGTGCACTGGCATGATACGACAAAGCTGTGATGCCTGCTCACTGATATGACTGCAAAGCATAACAGCAATGTTGCGCTTGTGAGAGGTTTGACAAACTGCACCCAAGTATCATCTTTGCCGAGTCACAAACTCATTTCCCCTACACGCTTGTCTCTGTGATGCATGTCACATGTCACCCTGACAATGACTGTTACAAGCTAGTCCTTACGACCCGGCACATGCCCTAAATCTCNCCACCCATGTGACACCTGCAAGCAGCACATGCAATGGCTCAGAACTTCCAACACTAGCATCATCCACATAACATGTCATGCTGTGTCATGACAGTCATGCAAAGTGTTGCTTGCATTATGTTGCCCATGATTTGCCTGAATGCCATGACCTGTAGCAGAAGCGTACCATGCAGAGCAAACATGCAGACATCTGCATGACATCTTCTGGTGCATGATCACAGGACAAGTGCATGTGAGGCTTTGAGCGCCTGACTGGTGCCATATGTACATCAACAGCATGGTGTGCAATGATGTGCTGTCCGTACCAGTTATTGATGTTTGTTGCAACCAAACCATACACCAGGTTTATAGCAAGATTCTGACCAAGATTTTGCAGCACTGCATCACCTTCCTTCCCAAAGAACTCCTTATGTCGGTAAAAGAAGACTGCCAAGGCACCTCCAATGCCAAATATGGCACCTGCATGGTTGCCGCTTCTCAANGGGGCTGCTTGAAACCGAGGCCGGGCTTTCTGCATGCAGGCTTTCTGAATTTGAGTTGCAGCTTGCTGATCTGGAGGCGGTGATCAGATNGCCGGTTGCCTGAAGTACTGGCATGACATAACAGCCATCGTCTGAAGTGCTCAGCACTTGTTCCACCTCATTACAACCACACTGAAGCTGATCTTGGCCCAAATGCTGAGTCCACTCCATCGTGCAATACACAGATGACCCCTCAGATGACGAGTCATCGAGGTCTTCATCATCGTCCTGATCTTCATCTTCATCCTCATCATCTTCTTCGTCTTCATCATCCTCAGCATCGCCCTCCTCACCTGCAGCGCCACTCCAGCCCCTGCAACACAGTCTGGTGTGAGGCATACAGCTTTTCTTGACATGTTGCTTGCTGCATGCTTATCTCATGCTTGCATTCCTGAGTGCAGGGCCTTTGCATCTTGACTGTTGCTACAATATGTTGTTATACGATGCAGAAGGCATTTGACATGAGTGCGATGATACACCTCCGTAGGTAGCAATGGCATGCTACACTAAGCTCTGCAGGCTGATGGTGTATGTGTCATTGAGCAAGACATGTAGATACAGCCAAAACTGTTCGTCAGCACCAAAGCATTTGATCAGAAGCTGATGACATTCACCTCTAGCCTCACACGTGTTTGCCTTCTCACAATGGATTGTTGGTACATGCAGATGTCCTGGCCCTGTTGGGCTGGACCTCCATTCAGAGCTTGTTTGCACTGTCCCAAAAACAGTGATCAGGAAGGCAGTGTGTGACAAGGATATTTGCTGTGTTGGAAGCTACCTCACTTGCTTGTCACAATATGTGTATGTCTATGTAACGAGCAACATAAAGGATAGATGAGCATGTGATGCAACAAATTGAGTGCAGACCTGCTAGGTCCGCCACCTTCACCTCCATCCTCTGGGCCCCCATGCAAGAGACCCCCACCCCCCGCTGCATCCTGCATGGTGAACCAGCACTGGTCAGCACAGTGCAGCATGCAGTCATAAGATGATGGCAATTGCTTGCAATACTGAACTGTCATCAGTAAATCACTCCAATATATAGTTGATCGCAGACATGCATGTGACACGCTTGGCATGGCACAGCATACTCGATACATAAGCAGCGAACAATACCTGTACAGAAGCTTCGTTTTCCCGGTGCAACTGGTCAGGCCTCAATAGTGCCTGCCTCAAGGTCAAACCAAGCCAGGTGTGAACCCTGCTGTTTGTCACTTGCAGCATTTCTGCTGCTTGGTGTGACGTGTTATGAGTCTGTGACCTTGATGCTGTCATTGCTGATATGCCCAGTTCTGCTAAGGCTGGATGCAAGGCATGCCTGGAGGATTGAACCATACAAGAACTTTTCTGCTGAACGTGCTGGGAAGCAACCTCATACTGACTACTGCTCGCTGCTTTTACAGGTGTATGACTAATATCAGCATAGCATGTGTGCAGACGAGCAGCAGATGAGGGATGATGCTTTGTGGTAAGAGCTTGCTGCCAGAAATAATTGGTGAGGTTGGCAACACTGCGCTGCTTATCAGCTGATGAAGGCTGGCTGGCTGTACTGATTGGGTCAAAATCAAGTCGTGATTCAAAATGTAAGGGCAGTGTGAGCGGAATATGCTGCTCTGCTAGCTGCTCTGCCAAAATTTCTGTTATATGCTTAGTCTCCTCACATCTGTGAGGCGCAGCATGCTGAACAGCCTGCTCAAAATTGTCGCACTCATGCTGATTCCAAGTGAGTCCGGTGCAACTGCTGACAACGACTTCGTCCTGAATATCAGCAACCAAAATATGTAAGAAGGTTGCAAACTTTCTTCAAAAGACTGCCACTCACACAGGACTGTGCTTCAACCAGTATTGATGTATGGTACCTTTCCGACAGTCAGACAGGAGTGGCATCGAGTGCGCTGCTTGTACAAGGTCCGTTTGCCGCCATGTACGGCACTGCAGGCCCGACTGCTATGCGACTTTTGTATGTGGCCTGCAGCACGTTGGAGATCAGGTGACCCTGTGACCGGCAATCAACGCAAACACATGTGAAAGCTTGATTTCTCCTCACGTTTGAGCAATCCAGGCGTTTCTGATGTGTCTATCTGCACATCTCGACACGGGGTGGTGTGCAAGCAGACACTACTCATCACGAGTGACCCGGGTGTTGAAGCTTGTCACCATATCCGACCAGATGATGATGCCAAAGCTTTTGAAATGGACGCGTACACCGGCAGAGGCAGCGTCGTCGGCAGAAACGCACATAAACGCAGGTTGTTGCAGTTGCGATATCCGCAACTCACGTGGGCCCACGTTATGTTTGGTGCCGCCGCTGTCTTGAGCCCACCGCCTGCAATTTCAGCAACAGAACCGGTAAGCAACTCGGCAATCCGCAATGAGGTGGTCTCTGTGCGTCGTATCAGTAGCTTGCTGGCATACATGCTGATAGGACTCCAGAGTACTAAGGGCTGGTTTGAAGATCGCTCGCAATACTCTAGACAGCACACTGTACTGATCAGGCGACGAGTATTCCGTCACTGTGAGCGTGCAGCGATGTCGTTCGGCAGGCAAGGTACGTGATGCCATGATTTGGTCCATAATGCAGCGTAGGTTTGTGCCGTACGTACTGACCGCACTGTAGGTCAAATAGGAAGTCTCGTTTCTTGGTATTGGCACCTCAGCGGCACGCAGCGAGTAGCCTTGCACTCTTCATGCCATGCTTATGCAACAAACTCCAGAAACCTCAGCAGAAAAACAGCATGGGGTGCCTCCTCACCCCAGGATGCTGCTGCAGACCCTGAGACAGCAAGCATGTCCGCTTCTGCACCTTCCTTCTCCACTGCAGCAGGAGCCAAACACAATCTGTCTTTCAATGGCAGTGTGTGGAATGGTATGCCTGCAATGGCGCTTTGGACAAGAAGCACAAACATGACTTGTGTTTATTCTGGCCAACTCTGTTGTGTGCTGCAGGTCAAAGTACGCAGGAACAGTTCATGTATAAGGATGAATGCATACTTGTAGATGATCAAGACAATATCACTGGCCACAGCAGCAAGTATGATGCGCATAGATTCACTCCAGAGCAGCCGACAGGGCTACTACATAGAGCATTCAGTGTGTTCTTATTTCGAGATGACAACAAACTGTTGTTGCAACAGCGTGCTGCATCAAAGATCACATTCCCCTCAGTGTGGACAAACACATGCTGCAGCCATCCCTTGCATGGGTTTGATCCAAGCGAGATTGATGATCTAGCTGCTGTGAGCAGTGGGCAAGTCATGGGTGTCAAGCAAGCAGCAATTCGTAAGCTCCATCATGAGCTGGGCATTGTGAGCCAGCAGCTGCCAATTGACAAATTCAAATTCCTCACCAGGCTGCATTACTGTGCGCCTGACACTGTTACATACGGGGATTCGGCAGAGTGGGGTGAGCATGAGATAGACTATATCCTCTTCATCAAAAGCAATGTCAAAGTTGCTGCCAATGCTGATGAGGTTCAGGACACAAAGTATGTAGATAAGGCAGAACTGTTTGACATGATGAAACCTAACTCTGGACTGTTGTGGTCCCCATGGTTCCGGATAATAGCTGAAAATTTCTTGTCTGAGTGGTGGGACAACCTTGATCAGGCAATCACATCTGACAGGTATAAAGACACTAAGAGTATCCACAAAATTTGACAGCTGTGCCTCAGTGTGCATTACTGATCTGTGAGTTCAGGCAGCTCACCTGAAACTAGGTGGTGTGCATGGCAGCTATCTATGCTAGCGATGTTCATGATGTATAGTTTCCTGTTCGACTTCCTTTCGCAGTTGCCCTGCCTGAACCTTCAGTGTGCTGCTCCCGATTTACTGTCTCTTAGTGCATGTAGATTGCTTGAAACAATTTACATGTATGACTTGAGCGTGCTTGTAAACCGCAATGCGCTAGTCAGCCACACAGCGCAGCTACATTGGCAGTCAGACGGTGGCAGACAAATACATGTACAAAGCAGTTGTTGCTCTACCAACATCGTCTTCAGACACGTGCTCAAGCGGTGAATGGCTGATGCCGCCTTGGCACCTGACGAACAGCATTCCCATCTGCATTCCACAAATTGCTGATCGGCTATGCTTGCACAAAGTTGCTTGTAAAGCATGCACATACACTGATAAAGGAGCGTTGTTTGAGGCGATTTGCAATGCTGGCAGCAGAGTCACTGGCAATTTCAGGCACATATCAAACCTGTTAAGAGGCAAAATTGGGACACTCTGCACAAGCGCCATGAGTGAAGCACTCACCGGAGCAATGTGGGCCATTGCCAAACCGTCATGCCCTGCCCCACTGACCAAGATAGGCACATCATCTGTGCCTTTCTGTTTTGCACCTTCAGCCTTATTCTGTACATCGCTGCTGTCAGCAGCCTTCTGCTGTGTGTCAAGCATACAGACGCTGCTCGCATCTTGTTGTGCTGTGTGTATGTCAGCTGTGTCAGCCTGATCGCGGTGGAGTTCTGCAGCTGAAACTTTGCCATTTGACTGGCAAGTTTGACCTAGCGGTAGACTCTGATCTTGTCTGGCATGACTTGATGAGACCTGCATTGATGTTGCCAGCTTGGAGTCTTCAAACACCTGCGAAGCATTGCATAGGTTGTTTCAGGTGCTACACTGTGTGCTCCGGGTCAAGCCTCAAGATTTATGCTCAATTGCATCAACCAATATACATGTACAACATGGGGAGGCTTGGGGATACCCTAAGCTTTGTAGCAGTCTCTTTTCCGTTTTTCACTTCTGTGTCTATGCAGTAAGAGGTAAGCACGGGAATCCATAGCACTTCTTCACACCTGAGCCAGACCTGCCCCCTTTGGCTGCACTGAAGAACAGTATACATTGCCGTGCAAGATATCCTGTCTCCTTCTGGTGACATTCAGCAACTTAATACCATGAACTTCACCGACATGATTTAGTGGTCATGCTCATCCAGTTGTTGCAGAGGTGGCAGTCATTCCTGACAAGCATCAGTGCAACTATAAACAACACACACATACATTGCTATACACTTGAAATTTCCCATTGCAGCTGCAACACTCTTTTGACATCCACCTCTCCTGCAGCAAGACCCTTCTATGTGTGAAGTAGAGTGCAAGTCCCCCTGAAAACATAGTCCACAGCATCAGGCATGATATATGTCACATGCACATACCTCGCTTGATGCCTTCACAGCCGTCACCAAGCCTTGCACGATGCCCTCATTGCATTGCACCGCCTCAGCATCATGTACACGGTCAACAAAACACTGCAAGCCCCGCCTGTTGCAGTTCTGCTGGATGCTTGTGACGACATCAGACACCACACTGTGCCTGAGCCCATCCTGCGGAGCTCTGCACAGATGGGCAGACAGACAATGAGGCATTGTAAGGCAGAGTCGTGAGCTGTTGCCACATGACATTGAGTTTGCTGTAGTAATGCAGTAAGACAAGCCTTGTTGTTACTACATGGGCCATGCTCAAGCAAAATTGCCAAAATCACCTGTGTAGTTTGTGATGTTTCAACATACTCTACAGCTTGTCACAGAATCTGACTGCTAGCTTGGTGCAAGGTTCAGTACAAGGAGTGGCTAGTAAGCACCCACCGGATGTCAATGCTGAAATTGGCAGAGCCAGGGATGACATTGCTTGCACCTGGCCACACTGAAATGGATCCAGTTGTGCATACCAGTGTACTATCCTCTCCCATGCCCAAGTCAGTGCTGCTAAGATTGCCACCTTGCAAGCTGTTGCTGCTCAGATTTGGCTTGCTGTGTTTGCAGCGCTGCTCGATGCTGTAGATGGCTTCGGCAGCAGCTGCTAGGGGGTCCCGTCTGATGCTCATGGGGACAGTACCAGCATGGCCCTGCACTGATGCACAGACTCATTACGTGAATCACACCATGTTGCTCATGGTTGCACGCCATGTTGCACGCTGTTGCAGGGCCTGGCTCTTTGCCCTGAAACAGACAGGCAGGAACAGACAGGCAGAAACAGACAGGCAAAGACAGACAGGCAGAAACAGACAGGCAGAGACAGACAGGCAGAAACAGACAGGCAGAAACAGACAGGCAGAGGCCGCAAGCATGCTACGAAGGTCTGACCTGAGTGCCCAGCATGGACACAGACATACGAGTCTGTCCTGCAATGGATGTGACCACTCCCAGGGGGTGGCCCCCTATCTCCAAAATAGGCCCCTGCTCCAAATGTACCTCTATATACCCTTTCACCTGAAAATCCACATGTGGAGAACAGTTGCTTGCAACACTTTGCATTGCTGTTGCAAGTGTCAGCAAATTGGAAGGCATCAGTGCTTGTTTACTGCTTGTGGTCGTTCAAACTGCTTGTGGTCGTTCAAAACACACAGCCTGCGCAGGAGTTGGCTCTTGTATGCACTGTGGTAGAGGCCTGGACAAGACATGCCGTGATGTGTTCAGCTCAGGGCAATCAACTAGAGGGAAGCAACAAAGGCAACTGTAAGAGCTACAAACTGCCACTTGCTGAAAAGCTTACACCACGTGCGCTGTATTTTGTAGGTGTGACTTTGTGTGGACGGTGAAGTCATGCACCTCAGGGTATGTATGAGTCATGCAGGCTATTGACAAACATTATGTCCACAACAGACTGCCATGTGGTTCTGCCAATGTTGTGAACCCTGTACACTGCCAATGTGGTGAATCCTGTACACTGCCGATGTGGTGAACCTTTACACTGCCGATGTGGCGAACCCTGTACACTGCCAACGTGGTGAACCCTGTACACTGCCCAGCGCTTGCCAACTGAAACACTTGAGGCATTCTGGGATCATTGTACATCTGGGCTGACACTTGCTTTCTGATGCAAACACTACAAGCCTAAGCAACACAATCTGCAGTAGCGTAACAGCTGTAACATGGGCTCATCATGCAATTCTGACAAACAACATCAGTTCTTGCAGGATGTGCTGCTGTGCTGCAAGCTGATCATTGGGTCAGCAGGTTGACACAACAGCACGAGTGGCTCCAGGCAGACTGTGCCATAACTGCCGAGAAAACAGCATGCATGCATGCAACTGCATTCACAACTGCAGATGACTGCACGTCACTGTTTGTCCTAGCACACAACCAGAAGTCCTGCGTCAAATGTGCTGTTTGACTCATGCCTGCAAGTGTATCCAATGGAGACCATGCTGTCAGCAGGTATGCACCCAGGTCAGCTGGAACATACCTGGTCAGGTCTCATGGCAATAGCTTGTATGGACTGCTCGCTGGGCTTCAAGCCTGCCTGCTGTAGGGCCTCTTGCACCGACAAGCCCTCCTGCCCCTGCTGCAAAAGCAGATTTGAAGGCTGCAGCAGCGTTCCTGCAACAGCCCTGCTGCCTAGAAGAGTAGTGGAGAATCTGCAAACGAAACCAAGCATGAAAATGAATTGCTTTGACCCCCCTGACCTGCCAAACAAGCTGGGACTCACTTCTGCACCCCAGACTGCATCAGAAGTTTGTACATCAGACACAAAGCAAGATGCCTGGTGCTACCTGCAGACAGGGTGCCTGTTTGTTGCCNCCACAAGTGACAAACTATCCTGTTACGAGGAAGACTGGTGACATGAATGTATCCTCAAGAATGCACCATGCAGAGCCTTCAAAGGTGATAGTTGGCAGTGCTACAAACGAAGTTCCAGCTTTGTCCAAACCGCAAGCACAAGGTAGGTGTACATTGCCTTTCCTGCATCATGCTCCATCAGTCTCATGCATGCTTGGAGCTGACAACAGATACCACGTGGGATTGCGAATGCCCTGTTTAGGGATGCCCAATTGCGTTCGCAAAATTTGTGCATTCGTGCACAATGGTTGCACAAGATATGAAGGGCCATGAGCACACACATAGTCACTCTACAGCAGCAAAGTGTTACAGCGTGGCAACTGTCACCTGCAATAATGATACCACAAGCTTTGCCAATGCTGTTTTGCTGGAGGGTGGAAAACTTCATGGAGGCCCCAATGAGGCCAAACAGAATGGGCATGATGATGAAGCGCCACAGCCACTTCACAAACTTCTCTACCTGCACCACCATGCAGGGGCTAGTAAGGCACATACTGATGTTCTGTTGGTGGGAGACGGTATAATCTTTTGACTCTAGGAATATCCTTCTGCACCGGTGCAACATTTCATACCAGCAGCAAGATAGGACTGTGCTGCAAGCTGCTGCTAGGTGATGCATCACGGTATGGCATGTTGATAAAGTTTTGCAATACTGCTCTGCAGCAACTTCCTGTGCGTTCTCAAGTATGCTGTCATCTGCGCTGGCCACAGAGCATTTCTCGACTGCGAGTGTGTACCCTGTGCCTGCAAACTATGCAGAGCAGTCAACATATGCAGCAACTAGCAACACATCAACCATAAGAGAACGCAACAACAGCCTGGCAGCACCAGTCAGACAGTACACTGCTGATGTGGCTCAGAACTTACGCCGCGTGAGAACTCTCTGTTAGTCTCTGGAATGGCAAATGCTTGAGGCTGTCCGCGCGCCCAGAACTCTTTGACAAACAAGCCCAGGGTGATGGCGCCCAGCGCCCCTCCACTGGTGAAGGCATACTTATCAAAAATGAACTTCATGAACAGAGCTGCAGACACAGCAATGCAACCTGGGGTGTTTTGCAGCTCAGCAGACAATGGAGGTCAATGGCGAGTAGGCCTAACTACCTGAAGTGTCCCATTGATAGTTGCAGCTGAGTGTTGTGCCACATTGCTGCCAGCAGTGAAATCTGTGACCAGCGCAGAACAATGCATGAGTCCTATTGCAGGCTCACCTGCTCCTAGCTTTTGCTTAACAGCANTCATAGACCAGATATCCCAAAATACCAACGAAGGCCGTCGTACCAGTGTAAGCCATCAGCCTCATAAAGCCTGTTGGCTTCTGCACGAGGTGGTATGCTGGTTGCCACTCGGATATTGCAGGCCATACTCAGCACACAGTTCAATTATGTCAGGCTCACCGCATATAGTTCAAAGTTGAAGGCGCGGAAAGGTCCTGACCCGTGCTGTGTGGTAACGAAGTCTTCAATCGGTTTGACCCTGGCGCTCTGTTTGCTGTCGGAGGGCATCGCACCTGTAGCCAAAGCTCTGGCAGAACTACAATCCGGGACATACCTATGTGATTGTCGCTGGTTCCGGAGCAGGTCGACGAGAAACCCAAACTGCGTTTTGCATGCATGCTTTGCAAACCCTAATGCATGACGTTGCCACTTCACGCTTGCAAGGACGCCTGACCACAGACTCCCGAATACACTGATCAGGCGTGGTACCGTTTGAGCACCGCGACTCAAGTCGTGCATACAACCATGGCGACGTCTGCTCAGCCTGTCACAGAAGATCAGCCCCATGGCTTTTACAGCACGACATCCGGTACCTACTTCTCGGACAAAGACTCACTTGCTGAGCACTATAAAAGCGACTTCCACAAGTACAACTTGAAACGAAAGATTGCCGGATTGCCTCCTGTTACCAAGGAGTGGTTCGAGGCTCGAAAGGAGCAACNCCACATCAACGCAGGTGGTGGTAAAGTTGCAGCAGACATGTGACATGTGCATGCACTTTCTGATGAGCCTGATTGACATGTTCAACTTGCACGCAACAAGCACAGTCCCAGCAGAAGCGTGAAAGGGCACCTGCTCTGTAGATACATCTGCTGTTGTATTCGTGCTTGCTTTCAAACGCTTGGGTGGTGAAGGGTCGTCAGCCAGTGCCGCTGCACCTTCTGCTGCTGCTCTAGATGCTGGATCCTGTGCTTTCCTTTTACTCACACTCAGCCTGGACTCCTGCAGGCATGACATAAAGTGGCAACACTTGCTAGTGCTTCTGTTTTCCTGTACCATACAGCAGCTGCACAGCAATTGTTGGTGACACCTTGCAACACCCTCTGTCCGCAAGAGTCGCTCAAGAGCAGCACCACTTTGGACATTGCGAGTGCTCACCCGTACAGCTTCTTCTGCCTGTGCCTGTGTTGGGGGCTNCCTCCAATGCACATATAAGCACATCAAATACCTCCTGTAAGCTTGTGCTCGCAGTAGCAACATCATTGCTGCCAGGCTGCAGCTCATCACCGCCTGTCGCTGGCTCTGGCTCAGCTTGAGCTATGACTTGAACATGAGTTGCTGGTACAGCTGCTGGCTGCTGCATGACCTGTAGGTTTGAACAAAACGGCTGTAAGGCACACTGTTGTTGATGATATGCAGCAACCATAACAAACCATAAGCTAGAGCAGTGATGCAATGGCTATTGTTGTCCACTACCAGGATTGGATCCCAGCAATCCACATCAACGCAGGTGGTGGTAAAGTTGCAGCAGACATGTGACATGTGCATGCACTTTCTGATGAGCCTGATTGACATGTTCAACTTGCACGCAACAAGCACAGTCCCAGCAGAAGCGTGAAAGGGCACCTGCTCTGTAGATACATCTGCTGTTGTATTCGTGCTTGCTTTCAAACGCTTGGGTGGTGAAGGGTCGTCAGCCAGTGCCGCTGCACCTTCTGCTGCTGCTCTAGATGCTGGATCCTGTGCTTTCCTTTTACTCACACTCAGCCTGGACTCCTGCAGGCATGACATAAAGTGGCAACACTTGCTAGTGCTTCTGTTTTCCTGTACCATACAGCAGCTGCACAGCAATTGTTGGTGACACCTTGCAACACCCTCTGTCCGCAAGAGTCGCTCAAGAGCAGCACCACTTTGGACATTGCGAGTGCTCACCCGTACAGCTTCTTCTGCCTGTGCCTGTGTTGGGGGCTGCCACTGGATCCTTGGCCTGCCCCTTCTGTCAGCCACAGGGGCGCTTTGCTGAGCAGCAGGGGCAGTTGTGCTGGCATCGCCCTGACTCCTGTCTGTTGCCTCCTTGCTGAGACCCGCAGGGGCGGTGGTGGCAGCAGACTGGCCTCTCTCTGCTGCTTCTTTGCTCTGAGCGAGGGGCTGGGCAGAAGACGTGGTTTGGGAAGGCTGTGCTGATGAAGTCCTGCAAGGCAAGTGAGAGTGTTGTGGACAATGCTGGCAGCATGCCATACTGGTAGCAGCCAGGTCCCTGTTGCTGCTTGGCATGCCTGCACACACAAACGCTTGATGCACTGAGGATCAGCTGAAGCACTTGCAGGACTTGTCAGCAATCAAGGGTCCCAGCAAGGCCACTTTANCCCAAGCTTGAGCAGCAAGGTGCTTGCCTCGAGCCTGCAACTGCCTGTGCGCTGCAAGATCCTGTCAGACTTTCAAGTCAGACTGTCACCAGCCAGGTACAATCGCACAAGGGGCCCACTCAAGCCTTGACGTGCTGCAACAAGGTTTGTTAGAATCTGCCTTTCCTTTGCAACTGCCATGCCAAAGGTGGCTCAAAGCTCACTCAGTAATTCCCAGCAGCAATGGCATCAGCCTAGTGCTGTAATATTGCGGCCAGCTGCAGGCATGTTGCAGGTTTTTGTGGGCAGCTGGACTCTATTACAGGTGCCACGCATGGCTGACATCATGATCAACAGTTGCTGCAGTTTGCCAACCTTGCTGCCTCATGATGCTTGGCATTGATCAATCATGAACCATGCTTCAGTTTGNTTTCAAGGTCTCTTCAAAGCCTGTCTCTTTGCTGCTGCCTGAAGCTTGTGAGCCAGGCCGCGTCCGCATTGCATGCTCCACAATGCGTATGCTCAAAGGTGCATAGCCAGCATATGTATATGCAACATCACTTGGGTCTTTGTCATCAATGTCTTCCAACANTGTCAGGATCTCTGTTGCTAAACACGTCAAGACCTGACCAGAAACGGGACAAAGCTATATATGCTTACAACACGGGGCTGAGACGCTGTCACTTGAACTGGTAGTCATCTAAGTATTTGTCTCTGTTGCAAAAGTACCGCCCTGTTCCGCNGGTACATAGATGACTTTGCAGGTGTTCAAACATTGATTGGTGGTGTTGGTGATGATGCATTGTGCACTGACAATAAGTTTTGTATTTTGTGGCTGCTCAGACATTGTTGCCTTCCTGTTGTGCATAGGGTGGGCGTCAAGAAGCCAGTAAGTGTGTTGGCAGCCATAATATTGGCTGATGACTATCTCCTGCTGGGAACTTACACTTGATTAGATATGCTGTGCGGTCGATTTATGCAATGTACAGTAAACCACACACAACACACCTTTGCTGTGATATGTATGTCCCTCGGCAATGCATATGTGTGATGCAGCAAGTGGATGAGGCAGTGCCTGTTCTGGCAAGCATGGACAAGGACCAGAACTTCCGCAAGGCTGTGTCCAGTCTGAAGGCAGTGCACCCGCCCCGTAATGCGGGCAACAAGATCCTGCCTGCCAACATGCTCAAGCCCAAGCANGCTATCATATTGCTGCTAAGCACTCCCCTCACAGCATCCATGGCTTCCTTTTTGCCACCATGAAGGTCCAGTGTTGGGGCAACACACCTGGAGGCCAACATGATAGCTTCAGGAAGGGCTTTGCTTGGCTGCAGGCGCTGCACACTCAGGTGTACCACTCCAGCATATATAGCTATATAGCATTCAACATGTATGCAAGTGCTGTACTGCTGCAAGCACAGCCTACAGGACACGGCAACACTCCAGCAGTTCATGTCAATATGTACGCAAGTGTCACACATCGGCAACACTCCAGCACATCACTCAGCATATGTATAAATGCTGCATTTCTGTACACACAGCTTACAGGCATCTTCAGCAGTCCAGCACATCTTATAGCATGACACAAAATGATTGTGATGCTGTAACTGCACATAATAATCACCTTCAGCACTCCAGCATACCATACAGCACAGTGCGCAATTGCAATGGTAGCACTGCTGTTACAACCCGACAAGCATCAAAAGCACTGCAGCGTGTTTACTCACCACATATGCAAGTGCTACACTGCTGTGTTGCATATATGAAGCACCGACAACACTCCAGCATATCATTCAGCACACCACGGAATGGCTGCACATGCAAACACATGTACCGCAAAGTCAGATAAAACACCGCCCTGATTGCACGTAGCCACCAGCACAGCTGCCATGAGCACTCATCAGTTTGTAGCACATGTATCGTCAGCTACAGTTTGTTAGCACCGCATGCAATGCAAATTGTAGCTAGCAGCATGCAACTCAGGAGTATGTCTGCTGCAGGCGGCTGATGAGAACCCCGAGCCTGCTAAGGATCCTGCCACCTTGGCAGCAGCCAGCAAGTGGATGTAATGCAAAGCCTTTCTGAAGCTGATGCACAGCATCAAGAGTCACTCACAAGCGTGGTGGCACACTTGACTTGACTTGCGACTTGATGAAAGCCAGGGAAGTACATGATGCAGTTCTTGTGTGCGTCATGATCATGCCCATATCTCCTATGAGACCGTCAATGATCAAAAGTATGCTGTACTCTGATTTAGCTGAGGCACGAGTGCTGACTGTCAGCAGGAATCGCACTACAACATTCTTTGTCCTGAGACAAAGCAGCAGCAGGATGCTGACATCGTCAGCTGTTGAGCCTGTGTGAGGCAGTACAGCAGCATGCATCAAGCTACGTACACATCTTTTGCTACATACTTCGAGGCTGCATGCACTGTAGTCAGGCAAACAAGCAGCAAGACGCTACGTTGAAATCTGGCAGGAGTGCTGCATTGCTCCATATGCAGGTTGGCAGCAGTGTTGCAGCATGCACAAAGCCCGATGCTGGACTGGACANCAAGAGTCACTCACAAGCGTGGTGGCACACTTGACTTGACTTGCGACTTGATGAAAGCCAGGGAAGTACATGATGCAGTTCTTGTGTGCGTCATGATCATGCCCATATCTCCTATGAGACCGTCAATGATCAAAAGTATGCTGTACTCTGATTTAGCTGAGGCACGAGTGCTGACTGTCAGCAGGAATCGCACTACAACATTCTTTGTCCTGAGACAAAGCAGCAGCAGGATGCTGACATCGTCAGCTGTTGAGCCTGTGTGAGGCAGTACAGCAGCATGCATCAAGCTACGTACACATCTTTTGCTACATACTTCGAGGCTGCATGCACTGTAGTCAGGCAAACAAGCAGCAAGACGCTACGTTGAAATCTGGCAGGAGTGCTGCATTGCTCCATATGCAGGTTGGCAGCAGTGTTGCAGCATGCACAAAGCCCGATGCTGGACTGGACATGCTGAAGTCACAGTCAACACCAGTGTGAGCCATGGCTGCATGCACACTGCAGTGCTGTCTATGCTGCACACATCGGCATGTTCACAGTCATCACAGGTACCCAGGACTGTGTTGTGCCAGCACGGCCGGCAATGGCACCACTGCAGTAAGCTGATGAGAATGTGCTTTGCTCCATATGCGGTGGCAGCAGTGGTCAAGCATGCAGAAAGGTATAACACTGCACAAGTTCACACCATGTCTGTCAACTTTTGCATGCAGCGAATCCACTTTGCTACTACATGAAAGCCAGGCTAAGCTTGTACCTGAAGCCTATAAACCTAGATGTCATGTATACATGCTACAAAATTGGCTTCTTCCAGCAAGTTGTATAGGAGGCTACACCTCTTATTGTAGTATCTGTATATGTAGTACCGTAGTATAAGACTACCTATAAGAGGTAGTATTAGTGTGTGGCATAAAAAAAGATATTCAAGTTTATGTAGTATTACAAGAGTTTTCACTGTATGCCTTGACTGTCTGTTGGCCCCCTGTTGGTCCTCAGGACATTAAAAATTATTGATTGACTGATATGGACTAGTTATAAAAACGACGATATCCTTGCGGTTTCCACCACCACCGACTTCGCAAAAACAAATAATTATTTCGGCACAACCGTAGTTACCACCGTCATTACACGCCAATGCACAATGCAGAGCGTTGTTACCAACCGTAATTACAGTAACGACCGTATTTAAGGGACGACCATATTTGAAGTCGGTACGGTATACCTTTTATATTTTAGTGCATACATATACCTCTAAGTAGTCTTGCTGGACTTTAAGACGGTCTAGGGTTTGTTCCTGGAACCCCACATGGTGAGCTGTAACATTGTGACTAAGGTGACGCTGAAAAATATTTATTTCTTCTGGTAAATCTCAAAGGTTTTGCTTGCGCGCGGAGCGCGCAGCGCAGGATACTTCGCGTGCTGGGTAGTGCGCTTCGCGCACTAGGTGCAGGGCCCAAGACATGGCTGGCAACCCGGGGGGGCGGGGGGGGGGCAGGCCAAACAGCTTCAAGCAAACCCTGATACAAACCCTATAGCAATTCGCAAAGCCTTAAGGCAGGATGTCTCGTTTCACAGCAGTATGACGACATCTGTATATGCCAATCCTCAGGACCGCCACTTAAATTCGGAGAACATATGAGAAGCTTTAAATGAGCTGAACATGGAGCTGCGATTTGGCGGTCGTGTCACCTGCAACTTGTCGATGAGCGGGTTGACACTGGACTGTGTGCGTCGCTTGCCAGATCAGTTGCGCTTATTGTCGCCCGACATTCGGGTGTACGCCCTTGATCTCTCACTCAACCGCATCAGAGCTGGCTGGGAAGAACTGCTGCCAATAGTTCAAGACTTCCTCAGCACTGAAACAGTACAATATCTGGACCTGAGCTTGAACTACTTGCCAGCGCTTCAGACATTGCAACAGGATGATGTCTTACTGCGTGCCTATACACCCTTTGGTGAGAGACTCAGTCTTGGCATTGACGGCAACTTCCTGACAGGCAAAGAGGAGTACGACCGCTGGATTCTTGGCGCCAGGAGGTTCAAACGCGAGGCTTATGGCTGTTCGTACGATAGCGAGTAAGCCGGTGCACTGGTGGAGGTACTACCTTGCTGTCCCCTGGGAGATAAGTTGTCGCTGCATGTTAGTACGTGCCAGCGAGTCTCTTGTTGACTGTGAGCCTCAAAATATTGCCAAGTGTACACATGTGCTGGCAGAGTTCGCATTCTCTTGATGCGCCAATGCCTGCTGGCATTGCTGACATGTACAGAGCAATGCCAATAGATACCTTTTGCAGTATGGTCGCGCTGATGAGCGGACTTGCAACATCAACAAAGTACATGCCATGCTTGGTGACTAAAAGCTGTATTCTCATGCACCCTGACCAAACATACCAGAAAGCTTTACATAACACGTCATAGGAGTCTGAGCCATAGTCAGTGGTCAGTTAGGCAAGTATATGTATAAGTTCTGCAAACACATCTCTGTTGCTGCAAATCATTGAGCAGCCAGTGGTTCAGCATGACTGTGCCATATGCCATGACAATGCCATAGTCATCGTGTATTCTCAGTTCGCTTGCTCCAAGGGATCATGCAGATTGGAGTCAACCGTGGGACGATCCTGTCGGTGCACACGACAGGCACGAGCATGCATTTCGCACGGCTGCCGACGTGCGACAGTGCTGCGATAACCCCTCACGGTCAGCATGCGCGCTTCAGACTGATCACAGACTTGTATGGCGCCTTCGCGCTGCTTCGCAGCTTGCTTTTGCTTAGTGGCTGCTCTAGCCTTTGGTCATATCGTGACTGCTCTACCGTGCGAAAGCAGCGGTTACTGCAGCCTCGGTCAGGTCGAAGCATACTTCGGGAACATATCGCCCAGTGAGTAACAAGCCAGAAGCCGCAGTTATGCCAAATGATGCACGGCTCCTTGCCGTTTGAGCTTCTGTGCATGGCTGAAATGGTGTATATGCAGTCTTGCAAGTTTAGCAGCTGTACCTGTACAAACATCAGGACTGAAGTGCAGGCACGGGCTTACAAGAAGCAGCAAGAAAGCGCAGCTACAAGCAGGAGATCATTCTCATGGTATCAGACATACAGAGGGTTGACAGCTTTCTTCAGAGCTCCCAATCACTTTTACAGCTGGGACTTGAACATATACTGCTGCTCAGCCTAGATGAAGCCTACTGTAATACAATTGTGGACTATGTGCCTGATGTGGGATGCGCTTGGACCACTGATATAACCCCAGTTGACATGTGGGGCATCACACACCTGTGGAACATGCGCTACCGCACTCTTGCAAGGTGACTATCTGCTTGCTCACAGCTTTGTCAATACGTACTATGACACAATAGTATACAGATCTATGGCAAACAGAAATACGCTGCATGTGCCAGTCATCTGCAGTTAGCATGCAAGTTTGAAGCTTGCGCAGCATGGCTGCTGTACAGAGGCACCAAGATCAATTCCTGCATGCAGGTTGATAAGGCTGGGCTACAATGTTCTGCTGCTGGACTCAGACACAGCCATGCTGGATGACCCCTACAAATACTTTAAGCAGCCCCCGTTCAATGACATTGTCGTCCTCAATCAGGATGAAGATGGCATCATCAGCACAAATGGAGGCATACTATACGTACAGAATGCTGCACCCGATGGCCCGGCAGCATTCATGTTTGCAGAAACTGTTTCAAGGCCTTACCGCTGGGCTGACGATGACTGGGAAACTGCTGCTAAGCTCAGCATACACCCCAAGTGTCTTTACTCAGACCAGGATGCGTACAACGATGTCTTGGCTGATATGGTTTCAGGCTATATGGTGTTTCCAAAAGCCTGGTACTGCTTATCCGAGGTGAGCGTTGCCCTTGCTTTGCTTGATGAATGCGCTGTGTTGCCATGCACCTGTCATTGTTGCCAATCTGTGTGCACCATGTGGGGTTTTTTTTGGCTTGGTCAGTTGTGTCAATCCCTCATCCTTGCTGTTCTGCATGCAAGTCACAGGGACGGGGGGAGGGGTAGGGGGAAACACCCAACAAGGAGGGGGAGGGGGGGGGGGGG
>JUBA01000111.1:0-47504 GCA_000818905.1 Trebouxia gelatinosa | reverse complement strand
GTGTATACACAGGTGCATCAACTTTGCGGACCTGTGATCACGTGCAAGGCTTTGTATGCCAAGGCAGCAGTTCAACAAACAGCTCATGAGTAATGGACAGCACTGTCTGGACTGAGCAGTGATGCAGATTACAATGAGCTGTTGAGTGCGTGCAGTACATCAACATTGGTGCATCTGTTCAAGTGCAGCTGGGGTCTGCAGCTTTGCAAATGTGCTGTTACATCAGTGGAGAAGACACCATCCTTGGCTTTCTTTCACACAGGGCATGCTTCTGTGCAATGCTATTGCACTGGAGGTCAGCTTTGACCCTTGTCAATCTATGTTGTGCAATATCTTATGAGATACATGCCAAATCTACCACCATCTTGTGTTGTTTGCAGGCTCTTCCAATTTTCCTAGATCGTTTGGTAGATCCAGTGGCTGCTGTGGTTCTCAGTGTGACTGTGGTTTTGTTCTTTGGTGAGTCTATGAAAGTATCTAGTCACGGCCAAGTGTGCAACATGCACACCCAATTTGCAGTATTTCACTTAAGACATTTATGTGGTGGGTGATTCAACCAGGTGAAATTGTCCCTCAAGCAATCTGCTCTCATTATGGACTAGCCATTGGAGCATACACAGCATGGTTTGTTCAGTTCCTGATGTGGGCGACTGCCATCATCTCTTGGCCAATCAGCAAGCTACTTGACTATCTTCTTGGCTCTGAGCACACAGTAAGTGTGCAAAGGGCATTTCCTTATCTTTTGTACTTATCACGTACAATGCTCTTTGCTATCAATCAAATGCATTGATATGACAGACAGTGCATATCAAACCTGATGCAAAAGATATGGTTTGCATGGCACACTCTCCTTTTGCAAACAGCTTGTGCAATACCGTCATTTTCACTGTTTACAATACATCTGCAAGTGCCATCTGCTTTTCAAGGTGCAGTCAGCATTCATTGTCAGTGCCCAGAAAACAGGTAGGCTGGGCTCTGTGTAGTTTCTGTGCCATTGGGTTTGCAGTATGCTGCACTATGTTGCAGGCCTTGTTCAGGCGTGGTCAGCTGAAGGCACTAGTGGATTTGCACAGTGAAACAGAAGGTCTTGGTGGTCAGCTTGCCACAGAGGAGATCAACGTGATCAGAGGCGCGCTAGACCTCACAAACAAGACTGCTGCCACTGGCATGACGCCAATCGACAAGGTGATACATACTGTGTCTCCACTGTGGTATCAAACATGGTCAGTCTTGCAAACACATGCAATGCAGCANGCTGCCTTCTCTACTAGGGCTCATGCTGGCAACAAAATTGTGTGCTCGTGTCGTGGTCCCAGAGTCCAGCAGAGGCTTGAATACTCCTCCCATTCTCCTTGCCACACAAGACAAGCTTTGGTTTTGCCTGCTGCGTTTGACACCTCGGCACAGCTTTCATTGCCACATGCAAGCAGTCTGCTGCGCACATGCCAGTGAATATAGAAGCATGGCCTCTAGCGCTACTCATGCTTGGCTGCAAGGGCTGCCTTGCATACCATCAAGGTGTGGTCACTGTTGGCACTGGCTGACGGCGGCCATTGTGATGGTGCGCTGTATCTTGATAGCCCCTGAAGACACTGCCTTAAGTAATAGCTGGGTTTGTTCCATCTGATAGGATGTGTACCGACAAATCTTTGATATGNACCTCCCAGGCCGACTGTGGCGTGCTGATCATTGACTCCACTCCTGGTGGTTTTGAGGCCGGTATCTCCAAGGATGGTCAGACCAGGGAGCATGCTTTGTTGGCATATACCTTGGGTGTCAGGCAAATGATTGTTTGCTTGAATAAGATGGACGCCACTGAGCCAAAGTACAGCCAGAAGCGTTATGATGAGATTGTCAAGGAGGTTGGCAACTACATCAAGAAGGTTGGCTACAACCCTGCCAAGGTGAGCATCTTGGCTTTCACACGTGGCCGTGAAGGTTTGGAAAATGAATGTCGGCTTATTGTGACCTGCTGCTGTCTCTGTCAGTACTCTGCCTTGATCTCAGCAATGGATGTTGCCTGTTATCAAAGTGTCTTCGGAGATTCATTTTGCAACCTCTGTAGCGCTTCCCATGTGAAGTGCATAACATGTAAAGTAGCACAAAAGTTGAGTGAGGTGCTCAGCCTTGCTGTCTGAATAAGATCATTGAATAAGATTGCAAATTTTGGCATGCGTGCCATCAGGGCTGCTACAAGGCCTGCTTGGCAAACACAATTGGCTTGACTGATGTCTGCACCATTCTGCATGCATACAGGTACCCTTTGTGCCCATTTCTGGATTCCAGGGTGACAACATGATTGAGCGCTCAGACAACCTGCCCTGGTACAAGGGCCCTACCCTCCTGGAGGCCCTTGACCAGGTTGAGCCACCCAAGAGGCCCTCAGACAAGCCCCTCAGACTGCCTCTCCAGGTGAGGGGCAGTTCAGAATATCACATGCTGCCTTCTCTACTAGGGCTCATGCTGGCAACAAAATTGTGTGCTCGTGTCGTGGTCCCAGAGTCCAGCAGAGGCTTGAATACTCCTCCCATTCTCCTTGCCACACAAGACAAGCTTTGGTTTTGCCTGCTGCGTTTGACACCTCGGCACAGCTTTCATTGCCACATGCAAGCAGTCTGCTGCGCACATGCCAGTGAATATAGAAGCATGGCCTCTAGCGCTACTCATGCTTGGCTGCAAGGGCTGCCTTGCATACCATCAAGGTGTGGTCACTGTTGGCACTGGCTGACGGCGGCCATTGTGATGGTGCGCTGTATCTTGATAGCCCCTGAAGACACTGCCTTAAGTAATAGCTGGGTTTGTTCCATCTGATAGGATGTGTACCGACAAATCTTTGATATGTAACTGACTCTGTGTACATGGGTAGGGTCTCCACTGACTGGACCTCAGTTGAGCAGTTTTTGTGTGCCTTGTCCTTCAGGTAGCCCTCCATGTCCAGCTTGGTAAGCTTGTCTGATGAATGCAGGATGTGTATAAGATTGGTGGCATTGGAACGGTGCCAGTGGGCCGTGTGGAGACTGGTGTCATCAAGCCCGGCATGGTGGTCACCTTCGCCCCATCTGCCATCTCAACTGAGGTCAAGTCAGTCGAGATGCACCACGAGTCCCTGCCAGAGGCCCTTCCTGGTGACAATGTTGGCTTCAATGTCAAGAACGTGTCAGTGAAAGAGCTCAAGCGAGGCTTTGTTGCATCTGACTCCAAGAACGACCCAGCCAAGGAGGCGACAAACTTCACTGCACAGGTACAAGCTGCCTGCTGTTGGGCCTCACTGACATGCTGCATACTTGCAAGTCATGATGTGTGGAAGGATGATAGGCATGCTTGTACTGAATGAAATGCTAGCTGTTGCAGTAGCAGAGCAGCGTGAGCTGCATGTAGGTTGGCAATGCCACCCTCTGCCTCTTCATAAACAGAGTGTGTTACAGCATAGTGCTGACTACTACTTGCGTCTGACCGGCTAACTCTGCCATGCTCGCTCCTGGTGTCCTGCTTCGGACAACACATTGCCTATCACTCAATATACTTCTCTGTGTGGATGCGCCTGGGCCATTGTTACACATCTGCATGTTGTGCGGTGATGTTCTGTGCAGACAAGCGTAATACTGCATGTCACAGCAGATCTTCAATGGCTCTACAGCAGCAGCGCTGCTCTGATCAATGCCATTGTCACCAAGCCAAGGCTTAGCCGCAAAGTATGTGTTGTCCCTTTGACTTCTGGTTGTTCCATGTCCCCATGTGTGGTCACACATGGTCACTTAGCTGTGCAGGTCATTATCATGAACCACCCTGGTCAGATTGGCAACGGCTATGCTCCAGTGCTGGACTGTCACACAGCCCACATTGCCTGCAAGTTCTCTGAGATCCAGACCAAGATTGACAGGCGATCAGGCAAGGAGTTGGAGGCATCTCCCAAGTTCATCAAGAATGGGGATGCAGCCTACGTCATCATGATCCCCACCAAGCCCATGTGTGTGGAGCCCTTCACCCAGTACCCTCCTCTTGGTCGTTTCGCTGTGCGTGATATGAGGCAGACAGTGGCTGTCGGGGTTATCAAGTCAGTGGAGAAGAAGGAAGGGGGTGGCAAGATCACCAAGTCTGCAGCCAAGAAGAAATAAAGTATACGGGACCCTAGCTTTGCCCCTTGTACCAGTAGTCACCAGAGTGTAGAGTCTCAGCCCTGTACTGCCTTGTTTCAGTTTGTAGACACAATTCCAGCTGCAATAGCTACGTTTCCAGCCAATAGCTACCATGCAGAGTTTGCTAGGCAGGCTCAAAATTGGGTGTTAGACTTTCGATGGCAGGGCTACACCAGATCATACGCCTGACTTGCAGGCATATTGGTGGGTGTATATCATTGTCACTGTTTGACATGACTGGCAGCCACTGTAGCGTGTTTTGTGTAATCTAAGCTGACCGTTGCTGATTGGTTCACGGTGGCAGACATGCTCATCTTGTACTTACACAACGGTGCATGGGTAATACATGTGGATTCTGTGCATTCTCAGGCATTTATGTGGACAGCTAGCTGGATGTGTTCCGCATCAGCATGCACTTGACATCAGTTTTGAGCTCGCTATTGTGACACAACTTACGTACAGAATGCAATGCCACACGACTCACAGACAAAGACCAACACTGCCACCTCAATTGAATAGGTTTGAAGTTGCAGCTGTTTTTCTGACCTGGTGTACATGTAACATGTACACAGAATCACTGTCGCTCAGTTTGAAGACAGCCTGTCTTTCTGGGTGTGCTACCAGTCTAATTCACATCAAGACCTTACACCCCATATCACTCAGTACACTCAACAGTATACTCAACACACAGGCTGCAGCTCAATTTATGTGTATACACAAGTACCTCTGTGCTACCTAAAGAACAGTGAGCATCTGTTGTGATGTGGAAACTGGTCTAAATCTTCCCAGGGAGCCGTGAAGTGGGCAACTCCAGTCGCGCATGCGGCTCTAGAGACGGTTGTGGGGTGATGCTTGGCGAGTCTGTGCGCCGCAAGGCAACAGACCTATCACGCCCAATCAAGGGTCCCTTCTCAGGATCCCTGCTTGGCAGCAAGGACTCTTTCATCATGCGCCTCTGAGCCTGCACAGAAGAAGAGGAAAGATTGAAGGTGTTGGCCACTTAAAACACTGATCACCTGCAGTACACCTTAGCTCAAGCGAGATCTGCAGGTGCCCGCCCAAGACGGTAGAGCTTGAACATGGCCTCAATTGAAAGGGACAAAGTACCGCTAGTCGTGCTTTGTGGTGATGTAACACAGCTGATGGTCTAATGCATTGTGTCACATGGACAGTCAAAGAACTCAATGCACATGGTCATGCAAGCTCCAAATGTGATAAGCTTGATGCCAAGATGACATCCGCTAGCCAACTGTTAATAGCTTTGATCTTGCATGCCATGCGTCACAAACACAGAGATGCACGCCCCGACTGCAACGTTACAGCAGCATGGTGAACACCTGAGCAGAGACAGGGCAGGCATTTTCAGCATGAGTAGATCATGTTGCATGCTGTTTTTGAAGGGCTGTGTGCATGCTTGCATATACTCATCTGCAGAAAGCAGTGGGCAGCTGTATATTTGCACACCCCGTATGATCTCCATAATCCCATGCAGCGACATGCCAGCGCCTACACTGCAGCCCAACACAGCCACACACGACCCATGGGCAAGTGAAAGGCGCATGACAACATATACAACATCTATATCAACACAGACTGTGGTACACATTTGCAGCCTCAGCAGACCTAGGGAGGATGTGTGTGCGACGCCCACCTTCAATGCTGACCGTGCAGCATACCAAATGGCGCCCACCATGCTCATGAGCAAGCCAATACTGTTCCACAGACTGAACTGGAAATCCCCAAAAGCAAACGCCCCAATAATGGTCATCACAATGTTCTTGAGGTTGCCTGCTGTGCTGGTCATAAGGGGATCATTCACACGAGTACATACAAAGGTGGAGTGACTGACTGCCAACCCCAGCATGCAACTCATGCCCATGGACACCTGCACACAGTGCAACACATCTGTGCTTGTGGGCACAGATTTGCAGCACAGTGCTGAGGAGACGATTGTAGCCTTGCAGGTAGCCTTGCACCCAAATCAGAAGCCATCTGCAGTATGCATGCCCTGTAACATATATATGCCCGTCAAATGGTGATGTGTGTCAATCTGGCCGTTGCCAAATGCACTTGAGCTGTGCCATGACAATGCTGTTTGCCTCAGTTGTGCCTGCAGCTTGCTTCAGCCCACAATTGCAACAAACCAGACCAAACTCAGCGCCTGCAGCTGAAAAGAGGCATGCAGGCTTATAGCATGTATTGACTGCTTACAACCTGTAGCTCCTTGTTCTTTGTCACTACAGATAAGGATTCCTCTGCACAAAGGATAAAGAACTCCTCTTCACATGATGTACATGCAGGCAGGCAGTGTCATATGTGTCATGTATGATACAACATGTATATGTTGTTATTATATGTTACATGTTACATCACACGGCTGAAGCAGGTCATACCTGGAAGCCAGGCCATCTGAAGCCGGGGTACACACGCATTCTGCTGGGCTCCCTGGAAAGAAGAAGAGCAGCAGCAAGCATGGGCAGGGACAGGGCGGCATTGTAACCCAGCAGACCAGTTGTGGACAAGCCTGAGGTTGCTGGACTGTTCTTGACCATGATCAGGTACAGTGCCGTCAGAAAGTTGTTGGTGAAGACTGCGGCGTAGCCGTACATGCTGAAGGTCAAGTCTGTTACTGCTGCTACGACAGCACCTGCAGATCACATGACAGCTTATCAGCATTAGAGGGCCCAGGTTGCTACAAATTGTAAATTGATTGGGATGATTTTGCTGCGGCTGCCGCGGCAGCACCACTGCTCCTTGAACTGTCTTGACCTGCTGTGTAGCTGTCCACACTCAGGGAGCAGTTGCTTTCCGTACAGCATGCGCAGATGAAGACTGCAAGGCAGGCATGCAAGCTCAATGCCACACTCGTTCATGTTTTGCTTGCACTTGTCAGAGCCAGCCAGTCAGCATGCAGCTGTGCAAGCCTCGTCAATCTCGAACTGCGCAACAACATGGTATGCCACCAAACACTGCACTCTAGCATGACATGCGATGCACTCAATGTTCAGTTCAACTCTGATATGCCAGCAAACACCGCAGTCTAGCATGACATGCAATGCACACAAAAGGCATGAAACAAAGTGCTGGTGTTTATCTGCAACATCGGGTCTGCAGCCTGTTAAGGGATGGTACTGATAGGGTGAACGTGATCAGATCAGGTAGAAGCATTTGCAGACATCAGACATGAATGTTTCATTGCAACAGCAGCAGCATGCCATGTGTTGCTCACACTGCAGACACTGCTTAGACGAATGTACAGAAGTGCAGTCATGGGTGTAGTCATGCATGCTTCAATTGACACACAAGGCAGTTTGTTAACATGCGGCTCACCTCCAATCATGAGTCCGACAGCGCCCATAGTGGCTCTGTCATGCTGCTTGTGCAGCATTGAGCGCTCCAGAATGACAGTGCACAGCAAGGTGAAGCGCCGCAGTGCAATGAACATTGGGACGTTCAGGTCAGCAGTACCTGCATGCTGAAGTGACGCTGATGCACAACAGGACCACGATTACTGAGCAGCTAAGGGCCTTTTGACAAATGTAGTGTGCAAATCACTGCAGTGCACTCAACAGTCAGCATGCCTACCCACTGATGCCTTGTCATTGCTCTTAGCGATGCACAATCTTGCGGTGTGACAAGTGCTCATCATGCTGTGAGATGCAAGTCTCACCGACTAGACCAAAGACAACATTGAGCGTGTTCACAAGCGCCAGTGGGAACACTTGCTTGGCAGTTGTCCAATCTATCTTGGGCTTGGCGACAATGTAACAGACAGGAACCATGGTCATCATTTGCGCGAGTGCCACCACAAGTGGGAACTGAAATTGGAATGTGGTGAACAGAGCCTGTATGACCCAATACTCAGAAGTCCAGCAGGAGTCACACCGTGAAGCATGCCAGAGGTCTGCAGGTTCAGCAAACAAACCTTGTTCATGAACTGCACTAGGATTGACGACCCCGCATAGTAGCCTGCTGCAGAGATCCTGCGCAGGACTGAAGTGCCGGAGTCGTCTGCGTGACTCTGCATGCTCTGCACCAGGGCTGTGCACAGCGCAGCTGGCCATATGTCTCAGTACGGGCCTAGCTCATGCCAGCAGATCACGTTGGTGCAGACACTGTCGTCTATGGAAGTGCATCTGCGATTGCCAGTGCGCTGCAGCACAAACGGTCTGCAGCACAATTGTGCAAGGTTGACCGATTCAAACTGCAGAAGCTTTCTCAGCTCGTTTATGAGCTCGAAGTCCGCTGACTCGGAGAGAACATGAGCGTGATGCAGTGCCCGTAAACCTCACGACGCACCTGCAACACTTCACAGGTTTGCACTGGGTGCTGCTGCCCCTTCTTGCAGCTTTGCGACACTGCTGCAAACATCACTGTATGCAGCTTGCAGCCTGCTTATGCATAGGCCTTCTGTGGGGTTGCACTAATTCGTTCGTCAAGCGTGGCAGCGCAGCTGCTAGCCTCAAGGCAGTGTCATCGCAGCAACCGCAGCACCTGAGTATCGCCAGCTTCTGGTATAGGCTGCTCACAACCTGGAAGTTTGTGCTGCCGCAAGCGCTCAACCTGTTGGGAAGCGTCTGCTTCGCATATCTGCTGGGCAAGGCCCGATTGTCTTTCGTGGTCCCGATCACAAACGCCAGCAGTCTTCTTGCAAACGCGGTAACCGACTGGGCGATCGGGGAGCAGGTTAACCTTGCACTCGCTGCTCCTGGTGCACTATTCCTGGCTCTCGGCATGTATCTGTGTGCCACCACATCTTGACCAAGCCCCTCCAAGGCCATGACACATCCAGTGACAGAGGTAGACAGCAAGTCAGACAGCAGCGATGTTCCTCCGCCTACAGCAAACTCGACAATTGAGCAGGACTTGGCACGTCAAATGGCATTCAGACAGCTGCAGCCAATCTGCACCAAGATCTTGCCCTTGCGGGAGTCTGTAACAGGCTTGACTGCAGCACTGACCCAGCTGAAGAGCGTGCTGCATGACGTGGATGCTGTGGGTTTGAAAGGCTGCATGGATTATGTCCTATACCCTCTGCTGTATGGCATTGACTCCATAGCCCTCACACGGGCAGGTGGGCACCCACCATGCTTTTGGCAATGATGCAATAGCATACCTGCATCGCAGCAGTCTGAGAGTGACAGTATACGTGCTTCCAGTAGTCAAGGCTGTACCCAGTCACCAGATGTTGCTTGCGTCCAACAGAGCGTAGCATGCTGCAGGTCTTGCTGTCTGCATGTTGCCACTTTGATATGCCAGGTGTAAAGCATTTGATTGCTTGAAAGTGCCAGAAGTGTGTGTGCCGACGGCCAGCAATGTGGTTGCACATGGCTGCGCATGACTGAGACAGCGATTGTTCGTATGTTGCCCAGTCCAAGTACAGCTTGATAGGGCACCCTGCAGTAGTGGCTTCTGCTTGAAGTCACAGCCTGACATGGTCGCTCTGCACTGCAGGCAAGGAGGCGGCATGTGGGCGGGTGTTCATGCCAGCAGCAAGCACGGACTCTGTGGCTGAGAGCCTGCTGGAGTGCTGCATTGTGGTGCTGCAGAGGTGCCCACCACACAGCAGCCAGCAGTTGCTGCAGCTGCTGCAGAGATTTGCCCACATTGCTGGCTTGCCCAGCGCAACTGCCGCTGAAGAGGTATGCTGACGCAAGTCGTGCAAGATGCGCTTGAAGCACACTGTCAAAATCTGTGCCGGTGCAAATCTGGTATTCTTCAAAAGAGTCACAAATCAGCTGTTGCAGCATCTTTCAGCACAACATAATGCAAAGACTAGTGTGGGTCTCAGTGCGAGATTCACTGCTTGGACGGTGGGCTGAGGCCTGTGATATGCACTCAGCAATAGCCATTGAGGGCACTTGGGCAGGTGCTGCAGTGCCGTCAGAGCCATGTGATGTAGCATTCATGCACAGCCAGAAGAGTGACATTCTGAGGCATTGGTAGTTTTCAATGTTCTGATGTAACTATCACACCTGCATGTCACCAGTTGTTTGCTATTAGTTCATGTCAACTCTGCTGAGCAAGCGAGACCATCGAGCAGTGTTGAGCCCTTTGCAATCAGCCCCTTGTGCAGGCACCGTATGTGATTTGGCTTCTGCGCTTGAAGCCAAGCTCTTGCAATTCTGTATGCACTGCTGCATAGCATGTTGCTGGCTGTTTTTGGTGTAACCTTTGCAGAATAAAGAAGCGTACTGTTGTGAATTTGCACACATTCCGTACAAAAACTGTCAAGCATGTGTGCAAATGATGGCAGATGCTACGCCTGCTTTGGGCTCGTAAGTATGCTCAATGGTGGCGCTGCAGGCAAGCAAGTCAGGTCTAGCAAGACATTCGTTGCATGGCTGCAGGCCTGTAGAGTTCAGTCATTCCTAAGCGGTTTTGTGCAAAGAGATTTGTTTGCAATATATGGTTGAATACATGATTAACGCTATGCTTTGTGACAGGTCAAATATCACCCCTTTATGGGGTTAGCAGGAGTTGCTACAGCAAGTGTCTCTCCATGCAGGTTCGGCTGAAGGCGGTCGAGGGCATCAACCACCTCCTAGTCAACACAGCTGCTGCCCAGCTTCCAACCCTGACATCTGGCTTGAGAGACTCCAGCAATGCGCCACTGCTGGCTTCTTTGTTTTCTTCAGTCATGAAAGCGTCGGAGGAAGAAGTGCAGAAGGGCTTGACAGGGAACAAGGCCTTGTCAGCGGCAGCCCTCAGGGCTGTTGGGCTGCTGGGGACTGCAGTGGGGGATGGGGATGCCCTGGCCTTTGTGCTGCCAGGATTGGCAAGTGGACTGGTGAAGGTTATGCTGGCAGCAGGTATAGCACTGTTCACATCTTATTGGCATTTTTATCCTTCAGTAATCGACCACAGTTCCTTGAGAGTGCTGTTAGGCAATGCTGCAACAGTTGTACTGTGACTGTTGTCAGCAGCTGCTGACACTGATTAGGCGTTTGTATGTACCCCAACACTTTGCATCTCATCTTGCTGTTCCATACTGTTGTGGCTGTCTACGTGCGCACAAAACCAAAGGTTGAAACTGTGCAAGTGCAGCCAGCAGGGAAGCCAGCGACTGAGCGCAAGGCACAGCATATACCTGTGACTACAATCTGTGCCATTATAAGAAGCCCCTGAGCAAATGGCATGCCCATGCACTCCAAAAACTCCTAATTGTCAAACAGTCAGCTGGTTTTGTGTGTCTAGTGCCGCCCATGCTGGAATCGTGGCTGGCAGTTGCCGTGATTACACAGAGTGCTGCTGTGCCTCTGCATTGGTAGCACATCGCACTGGCATGTGCCTGCACTGCTGCCCTCAATGCTGACATAATCCACCCATGCGTTGTGCAGTCTACAGTAAAGTTGTCAACGGCAGATTTGCAGCTCAGCCACTTTGAGCACACAGTATGCTGTTGCAGGTCAAGCCCAGCTATGCCTTCACCCACTGGCCTGTGCCTGCACTGTTATGTTTGACATGTCCTTGCAATGCATTGCTTCCTGTTATGTAGGTGGTAGAGCCCACAGGCAAGACGGACCAACAGGCAAGCGTGCCAGCAGCGCAACTGTTGCGGAGACACAGAGCATTGCTGCAACTCTTCCACAAGCACAAGCAAAGCACTGATATGTATTAGCAGTGCTGATTGGTCCTGCTGTGTAGGTGGTGCAGCTAACAGACAAGGCAGTGGCAAGCGCGCCGGCAGCACAGCTGTCGTGGAGGCTCTGCACAGCTTCTGTATGGTTGTGTGTGCCACCTTGGGTGATGCCTCAGCACAAGCCACCATGCAGCATGCCTCAGCCGTGGCTCAGCTCAGCAGCTCAGAGGCCCTGAGGGCACTGCAACAGCTGGCACTGCAGCCACAAAGCCCTGCTAAAGACACTTCATCCGCCACCGCAGGCAACCCACAAATTTGACTTGTGCATCTTGTCCTGATGCCAAAGATGCCAAAGACGAGTTTGTGCAGTAGCTGATTGTAGCGGTTGGGTCTGAGCTTGGCTGTGAGAGGCAATCTGCAATACCACTACACAAGCAGTGGGNATACGTCGTTCGACAGCGTGTGGCCGAACTGGACGGCCGCTGTGCCCACGTATACTGTATAATACAAGTCCTGCGTGCTCACACGGTGGCAGACAAGTGACACAATCTGCAGAAGCCTGAAGACGTTCTGACCGCAGCATGGCAGAGAGCTTCTGGGAACCCACGCAGGCGATGCTGCAAGGCCCTGCACCTCTGGTCAAGAAGCCAAAGCTGACAGAGGCTTTGCTCAGAAAGCCACCTTTCCGTTTCCTGCACGACGTGATCAGCGAGGTTGAACTGTGATCACAACACCTGCATTCGCCTACTGCTCATAGCAAGCTTCGCTTCCCTGTTGTGCAGGTGCAGCGCAACATTGGGTATGCAACAA
This sequence comes from Trebouxia gelatinosa, assembly GCA_000818905.1. NCBI lineage: Eukaryota > Viridiplantae > Chlorophyta > Trebouxiophyceae > Trebouxiales > Trebouxiaceae > Trebouxia > Trebouxia gelatinosa. Next base: position 34,976 of record JUBA01000111.1, on the reverse strand, counting down.
ACCTGTACTGGCGTGGAGCTTGATGCAAAAGCTATTCAGGTATGTTACCACAAGTCGCAAGTCACTCCCTGCTTGAGTCTGTCACAATGTTGCATCTGCTCTGCAGGATAAGGATGGCAAAATGAGCTACTTGCAGAAGATGATAGATCAAGTCAGCTCTGACTTGGGGGTAGCTGCAACAGCCAGGCCTGCCAAGGTAGGTAGGCAACTGCCGTTGCACTGCTTTCAATTGACCATCATCAGCAAACCCTCAGCTGTTTGCAGCGTCCCAGAAACACGCCTAATCTGACTCGGTGCACACGCACAGATAGTAGCAGGCTTGGACACCAACACGTTTCTGCAGATGCTGGCGAAAGCTGCATCAGGCCAATCTCAGGTGCGAGAGCACTTTGAGCTGCTGCAGACCTTACAACATATGGCAGCGCAGCTTTCTGAATGAGTGCCTTGTTATGATCTCGCAGGCTGCACCTACAGCAAGCACGGTTTGCAGCTCAGAGCTGATATAGGCTAATGGCGTAGGCTAACACTGTACCAAAGTGCCAACCAATAGCATCACAGCAGCTTCTAGCTTCAAACGCATCTGCAGAACCCTGGAATAGTCCTCTCCCCTTGTGACTACAAAGTAAGGTAGATTCCAAGTGACAGCCTGTTGAGTGATTCATTGCATGTGCAAAGTGCAAGACACCCTGAATAGTACTACATACCCCTCTCCTACCGCCGATGCAAATGATGTTCCTCAGGAAGTGAAAATGATTGAAAGGGCTGTGCTTGGCAAGCTCAATGTTGCATTGCATGTACAGTACACAGGTATGAGTGTTGTCTGGCAACCAAGACATTCGACAAGAGCCCATGGATCACTTGTTACTGTTCTATTGCGTGTGCAGAACCCAGGCACCAATGACCATCCCAACACTGTTCGGCAACCTAGGCAACCTACAAGAGCCCATGCATCAGTTGTTGATGTGCTATCGCATGTGCAAAACCCTGGCACCAGTGACCCTCCCAATGCTGGCCTAGACAACAAGGCAAACTGCAAGGTCAGCCAAAAGAAGCAGTTTTGAGGCTACCGCTGGATTGGCTGCCATGACCCTTCCCTGCTGGACATGCAGCACTGTGAGTTCCTGTTCATTGGTGCGAGGGGGGGAGAAGACATCAAAAGTAAGGCGCCCCTCCTTTCACCCTCATGTTGTTATGAAAAGTCTGCTGTCAGGTANCCTGCAAAGCTGCAGTGTTGTCACTGGGAAATTGGTGGGTGCAGAGGCCCTGCATATATCATGTGTGAAACATTGACAGGGTTGCCACACTTGCCAACGTCTAGGTAAGCTAAGCTGGCTGATTTGCCTTGGTGACGTTTTTTTGAGACGAGTGTAAGCTTGTACTGAGATGCTGGCTCATGTCTCTACGATGCCGTGTGCCAAGCTGACTTACTGCAGATTCCCGAGATGTCAGCGTGAACATATTGCTTCATGGCAGAATGTCATGTCTAGCAGTGTGACCTAGAATCCTGTTGAGCTGACACAGCGCTCATGCACGTGACCTATTGCCCAACCGTGGAACGCCAGGCTTAAATTCAGTCCAGCAGCTTGTTGAGCTACAGCCTGCTGCTGTCCAGAGTGAGGTAGCTGTACACCTCTGTGTCATTACAGCATGCTTACCAACCCATCTCATGATCAGTCAGAGCCCCCAAGGGCACGTACACACATACTAAGCTGGGNCACAACAGCCCTGCAAGCATGCCCCTCCAGCAAGCTGGCAGCCCTGCTTGCCCTGGGCCCATGCAGCGCAGCATGCTGGGCTGCCACGCTGTGCCGCTGCTTTGCATTTGAACGCAGCGCTGCCGCCCTCCTGATGCACAACACCTCTAGGGCCGGCCCTCATTTGGTACTCGGCACAAAGCCAGTGCATGACAGTAACACAAACCCTCTCACTAAGCCTGCTACACTTGACAGCACAGCGCATCAAATGCAAGGACACGACAAGCTGGACAGTNATACCATACAGAGCTCATCACACCTGCAGTACTGTTTGTTGGCAGAGGTTAGAATCGTTCACGTAGTTGCAGAGCTAGACGCTAAGTCAAAGCCTGCAACGACTGCAATCAAACTTGATGGCCATAATGATGGGTCCGACATCCGCCCGAACATTTGATGATCACATGCTACAAACTGCAAGGCGCCTGCATTCCTGAAGCAAATGCTGACCTGGTGAGGTGCCTGGCATAGATGNACGACCACAATATGGCTGATGTGCTGCGTACCCCGACATGCATACGTGATGACATGCTGACAAGTCACAAATCTTTGATGCGAATGCTCTTACAAGCATATATAGTAATGCACACTTAAACACAAGGTCACTTGCATGTCTGCATCTTGCAGTTGCAATCACGCTGCTGGAGAANGGTAAAAGGAGGGGATGAAGGTGATCAAGGACTCCGTAGGATTGGCTCAAGGGTACTGAGATGTACAGCATTCTGTGACATCGCTTGTTGCTGCTGACGCTGTGGTGCATGAGACTGCAGCTGCTGTTGCTGTTTGGCTGCATGTCTGTTGTGGCCAGTGTCTGACATACATATCAATGTGTCAACAGAATGGGAAAGCACTCATGACTCACAGGGCAGCTCACACAAAATCATTGACGATGCAACTGTATACTGTGTGCTGTGCATGTAAGGGGGTACAGCTGTATAAGTGTTCGGTCTAATCAATGAGATCCACACCCTCTGCATGCAGTTCCATCTTNAGCAAGGCCGTGAAGCGCTTCCCCGCTTGCGTGCCATGCTATGCAGCTACAAAACCATGCTTGAGAACAGAAAACACATTCTGGGCATGTCAGTCCTCTTACAGTCATACCACAATGTCTGATCAAAGATCAGCATGCACGATTTGCGGTGCCCAATCTGACCCCTAGTAAACGCATGTGACTATTGCTCTTACCACACAGGCCTTGCANATATTCAAGTTGCTGTGTCACGATGGACTTCAGCCAGTGATTGAGCAGGATCCTGGCTAGGACCTTTGCGATCCTGCAGGGCATCACAGCTGCAGGGCCGAAAGTCAAGGAAGTGACGCACAACTGACAGATATGACAACGAGCAGACGCGCGCAACACTTTGCTCGTCGGACTGTTTGAGAGAGAGCTTATTACACGCTTTGGCCAGCCAGATGAGCACGTTCACTTTCTCAAAGACGATGGCAACTTGCTGGAATATGCGAAACGCCCAAGCCCCACAGGATCAGAAAGCTCCCAGGCGTTGCAACGTTGCATGTCTTGCAAAGCATGCAAGGCTGACCCAGGTGTTCTTCACGTGGCAAGCTAATGCAGGCATCTTTCTGCGTTAGTCCACTTTGTGCGCAAGTTTCCTCTGGGTGCGCTGCTGTGTGTACAGCAACTCGTGCAGCATGCTCATTCATTGAGTTCGAATTAGCTATAGGAAGGTCGAGCTTGGACGTGAGCTGAGTGCACATCCTTGCACCCGAGTAGCTCAAAATTGTAAGACATGACACAAAGGAACAAACGGCGAGCGTCATGCGGCCTAATGCAGACTCTAAAGGTGGACATGACGGTCTGGATGACAATGACTTCACAGCCAATCACACACGGCATCAATCAGATCAGGTCAACAGCAGCTAGTGCCACACCAATCAAGCCCACCAAGGTGGCTACCACAGCTACGCAAGTTGCAACCACAGACATGATGATTGACACACTGAGCGTCGCCACAAATCCAGAGACACCAATTTCTAACATAGCGGACCAAACAGCTGGGGCCGTCATAGCCAAGAAAAGAATGCACCAGCCTAGGCCAGCCAAATCAGTTTTGTCCCAAGCAGCCGTATGCCTGACACTGCTAGTCCTAGTGATAAACCTGATGTGTCTGAGCTGTGGCCACTGCATGTCACTGCCTGAGACATCTCGGTGCACTCGAATAGATGTTTGGCATTTACCACATGTGACTCTTGACAACAAGTCAGGTGCAAGACCAAGCATTGCCCAGGTGTTCTTACTGACAATCTGGTTGCTCAATGTCAATTCCCACAACACTGGCCAAACTCGTGCCTGCAAATACTGTATACCCAACACAGTAATGTTGTTCCCGTCCAGATACAGATGAACTAGTCGATGCCAATCACCACGACATAGTATTTGCATTGCAGTGTCATTCAGACAGTTCTCTGTAAGCCACAGTGATTGCAGGCAAGGCCATTGAGCAGTGATCATTGCATTCATTGCAGCCTCATCCAATCGGTTGTGCATCAGACTCAAACACCGAAGGCGAGGCATATGCACCCTTGCCAATACTGCCATTGCATCTGCACCTAAACCGCATGACTTCATTTTTAGACGCTGCAAAATCGGCAGCTGCACTTGTGTCAGTCCTGACATCATGTCCGCAGACAAGTTCACATGACCCAAATCTACACATGTTAGCGCATGCCCATGCACTTGACTGAGGGTACCCAGCAACGCAAAAGTAGGTGCTATGTGGGTCATCTGCAGGCTTGCTAGCTGGGGCCATCGACCCATGATGGCAGCAACACCATCTGCAGTCACTTGTTTGTTTCTGTCCAGAACCAGAGTGTGAAGCAGCGGCCAATGTCCATGCACTAATTGCGCTACAGCTGTGTCGTCCAGCAAGTTTATGCTGACGTCAAGATGATCAAGGCTGGGAAAGTCTCCTTGCACCAGCTCCTTCATGCCTGCTGTCGTTAGCTTGTTCCTGCTAATGTCGAGTGTACTGAGCTTAGGCCAATGACCCTTTGCCAAAGCAGCAAGTCCAGCAGCATCTAGGCCACTGTGACTGAGCACGAGGCCGCACATCTCAGGCCAGCTGACTGCATTGAGTGCTGCCACAACAATTGGGTTTGGGACCTTGTCAGACATCGTGATGTGAGTTGCTTGCTGCCACTCTGACATGCCAAGATGACGCACAGCTGCTTCTGCACTTTGTCTTTGCAGATGTAGTGCTGGGTGGCTGTGTGCCACATGGTGTGCACCCTCAAGCTTATCTGTTGTACTGCTGAGCCCAATTTGAGATAATGCATGTAGCTGTGCTATCAGTGTACACCTGAGCTGCTGGTATGCATGTGATGTCCATGTCGCAGTCTGCCATTGTCTGCCCTTTGCAGCAACTACATAGCATGTGGCAGACCTGTCGCTCTGAGACATCTCCAACACTGCCAGCAGCTCTTGTGTGCCATGCCGCGGCCATCCCTTTCTGTGCCGCAATGAATGATACCCTAGTAGGATGACCATTGACAAGCATGGCCACGTCCCTTCTGCCACAAGCTTCAGTTCATCTGGGTCCGTGATGGTGATGACGGTGGTGATGCTGTGTATGTGGGACCTGAACCGCCTGCTGGTTGCTGACAGCGCTGCCCGAGCATGAGGATCAAGCGCTGCCAATAGACAAGGAGCCTCACGAAGCAGCTGAGCTAACGGACCTTCAAGGCCCAGACTTGCTTGATGGCTGTTGCTGCTTGCTGTGCACCTGTAGCATCCTATGCAATATCAGGGGGTGTTATTGCAGGTTTTGGTACTGTCCACACGTCATGAGGTGGTCAAAGGGTTATGCCTGGCATGAAATTGGAAAAAGCAAAGTGTTCAAACAGACTAGTGTTGAAAGATCAGATGTGCACAGGCATGCTAACCAGGGTATGTAGCTAAGCAGGTCTGTAAAACACAGGAAGATGTTCATATGCAATCTTGAAGGGCAAGAACACAGCATAGTCTTTTGTTGCTGGTGTTTGCATCCCACTCTTTGCAACTCATGCACAAAAGAGATAAGCACCAACAAGAGCGAGTACAAATTGCACAGACATCTCAACAAAGGCCAAAGACACTAGTGCGCACCATGGGGAGGTTGGTAGGAATGACATGAGCCCTTGAGGCAGCTTTTGTGAGGCCCACCAGGCTGGTGTAGCACCAGCTTCCCAGACTCAAGCAGCAAGGAGGATTAGTGTACGCAGTCAACACCAATCAAGACTGCAGACATATATTGAGATTTCAGACTGAGCCACACCCAACGCAGATGGATCAGCTGGTGCGACTACGAGAGCAGTACCTACCCTTGAAACGCCTGGACTGACCATCTTGACAGGAGCCCTGCTGAACTTTTTCCGCGTGTACCGGATGCCGAGAAGCCAACTGTTGGGTCTGCTACCATCAGATCCGCGGCCTAGCCACTCTTCATGCACGTCGACAGCCGACCAGGTCATCTGTACGGAGGCTGTCACAGCGTTCTCCGTTGTTGGTGCCGGAGCCACACGCGCTCAACTTTTGGTCAGATACTATGCCCAATAAGCCAGAGAAGTTGGTAGTTCAGCCATTGCCGGGTTGAGGCCGTGCGTGATCCTGTTTTTGACTCTCTCACGTCACTGAGGTAAAGCCTTAAGAGGTTGAAGCCCTGCTTCGCGGCGACATCGAAAATGTATGACCGGCTAGGGTTTTGAGATGGTTGCTTGAGACGCAGCATTTCTGGTCGAGGCCGCAGGCCGAGACGTCAGAAATCTGCGTCGAGAGCAAGCATCGAGAAACTTTAGGCGGTCATACATTTGAGATGTAGCGAAGCCGGGCTTCAACGCCCTTGTCGGACGACAAAAAGAGGCAGGCACTCTTGCAATCAACTGATCCTGCTGATCTTAGCCAGCCACAGTCCGGTCTCTCCCGGCAGGCTGTATCAGAAACTTTGTTTTGACAGCCGCAATATGAGAGCTATGAAGGTATCTGGCTTGTCCGCTACGAGCTCAGCGGCTTCGAATATTTGAACTCAATGCAGACTTGTGCTTTGCAGGACTACCTCCCACAGCCTGAGGCCACTGAATGCCAGGGGCAGAAGAGTGGTGAGGCTGCAGCTGGTGTGCCTGCAGCTGATGAGCCTGAAGAGGTATGTCAAGAATTTGCACCTGCTTTGAAATTTTGATTGTGCAAAGTCCTCTAGACATTTTGCTGCTCTGCAGGACTCCTGCAGTCGATGGGGTAACAACACTGTATAGGAGATGGCCAAAAATAATACTGCTGGGACAAGTATGTCAGTTTATAACTCTTGGAAACTGCTGAGAAAAAAGCACAAATTCAGCACAAGTGGAAGACCACTTCAGGTACCCCAGGTTACTATCGGTTTTGTGCTCTTGACTGCCTGTCAAGCTGTTTGAGATCAATGTTGTTTGCAGGTCACCATAAGGCAAACCATTCAGCAATGCGTTTATCTTGAGCCAGGCTGTGTGCCCGCTCCTCTTTCAAATCAATCAATCATACAGTCTCTAAACACGTCACATTACACTCACCATGCCCCATGCACCACAGTGCAAAATGCTATTACCGATCGTAATTCTGACGATTTAATCTAATGAAACTAGTTACAGCAGGGCAGGCTGATGTTCCAAGCGTTGCAATCATGTGTCACACTCCTGTCAGATTTGACAGGAGACATTGGACGCTGCTTCCTTATTGTTCCTAGAAATCAGTATTTTGTTTGGAGTGCGTGTAATAATCTGCTTTGCGTCTGTGTAAGCAAAACTGGCTGGAATTGCGTATCCGTTCAGTCAAGGGAATCTAACGAAGCCGGTCTGACATCAAGGGAATCTAACGAAACCGGGCGACATTCAAGGGAATGTAACGAAGCCGGGCGACATCACACGAAAGATTCCTGGGCTAGGGTTGCGAAACATGCAAAATGTCGTCCTTCGCAAACGCCTTAGTCGGACGACAATGATCGTTTAACAGTGATGCGGGGCATACGCGTATGCATGGCCCGTCGACCTGCTCTTCCCCACTCAAGCACGCTACTTCCCCGGCAACTTTGATAGCACCGACCACCAGACTTTCACCCTCCAACATGTCATAGACAAGCACAGAGGCATTCACTCACCTTTATATCTCTGTTCTATGGACCTCAAGCTTGCACATAACAAGGTGCAGTGACAGCTCCTGTGAGATTGTCCTGTAGCATGTAGGCCATCGGGTCCACGTGCTACAAGCAGTACAACCATTGTATGATGGTGGCCTGCTGTCAATGCGAGTTGGCATTGCATGTGGTTCACATTCCTTTGCTATGGGCCTCTAGCAGGGTTGTCTCCTGAGTGCCATGCTGTTTGGGCTGCTCACTGACGGTTTACGGCAGTGCATATACCATCAGCTGGGGCGCGGCTCCACCTCTCTGTCTCATGGAGTAGCTGATGGCATTTGCTTAATGCTGGCAACCAGGAACAGCTGCAGGCACTCTTGAGTGCACTGGCAAACTACTGCCGCATCGTGCTCAATGTTGTTAACACTACAATGATTGTTGTGGCAGCTGATGCTTCCTGTCCATCCACCTTTACATGCAACGGTTGACCAGTCGAGCAGGTTGTCTCCATCAAAATACTGATGGCTGCACTTTGATCAATCAGTGCAGGTTTCTCAATTCATTAACTCAATTCATCAATATTGGCTGTGTCAAAATCAAGGCTAATGAAGCATGGGCGCAAACACAGCGGCGCCACTTTTTGCTGCACAGTGCCTTCTCTGTCAACATATAACCGCATCATTGCAGAGCATGTTGGCGCTTGCTTCACATTATGGCTGTGAAGTCTGGACTGTACACGTATTTGCACAGCTCTTCTAAGCAGCTCAGCAAGCACGTGAGGCTTTGCAACATTGCTATGAGGGTTACATGAAGCTGACTTGTACTAGCGTACACAAGTCCACGTGTGGTTCCCTCTTGAAAGTATCCTTGCAATTGCCCATTGAATTGGGCTTGTTTGATCACATCCCCAGCTTTGGCAAGTTTGTGCAAGAATTAAACCTGTTTGTGTGCATCAGACATCACGACCAATCGCATGCGTGGGTTGTCTTTTGTGCAGCAGGGTCACATTGTTGTATTGACCTATATCAGGCAATGCTTAGATGTTATGGACAATGAGACACTATTGACTGAGTCCTCTTGCTGCAGCGAATGCAATTATTGCACAGCTGATTGGTCTTGTTGGCTGGCTGAAGCCTGAAACTTCTGCTTTTCATGCATGAAACGGACCTTGCACACCATCGGTGGTGCACTGTGGAGAGGGGCCAGGGGGTCTGTATAGCAAGGGGTACAAGGTTGCCTAGGATTTCAAGACAGCCCCCACAAGTGCCTGTTCGTGAGCCTTGCAGCCATTTTGCAACAACACTGCGTCAGACGCGCACCACCTGGTCCGCTTTATTGTGGTGAGCAGCCACCGAGGCCGCGACACGATCTCTAAACAACACAACCGTACGTTCACTTGCGCTGAATCGCGCATCGACCGTCAGGACCAGATAAATCAGATCTGCAGTTCGGCCCGCTTCAAATCCCGCGTAAGTATTGAACGTGAAACAAGTACCTTGCAGTCAGTTCGTACGGTGTAACCAGCCGACTGTTCTCAACAAAGGCAAACGAACAACACACAGTCCTCAATCAAGATCTTTTGCTTGCAGGGCAGTCTGTCTAGCAGACTGGTGTCAGTCCAAACACATACATGCGAGCCTCAACACAGGGTGCCAAAGATGATCTCAGACGGCTGTTATCTGCTTATCTGGAGAAGCTTGACGCCAATATGCCAGAAACAGGATGCAGCACAACAGCCAAGGCTGGCTTTGTGCCTGCCTTTCTTGCTGGCAATGCCTACGTTTGCAAGCTTTTCAACAAGTAGGGCCAACTCCTTCCTGAATTGCATTGGCCCCAGTCAGTCAATCACAGGACATTAGTTCAGCATACAAATGCATGCATCAAAATGCGTGCATCGAAATACGTGCAAAGAACAGCGACCACAAAACCTGACAAGGTCGCATGAGCAGCACAATAATGTGAGACAGTCAGTGATCCATGCATATAAAGCTATGACAATGCTTGCATGCATGCCATCATGCTTGCAGAGCTACAACACACTGTGCTGCTGGTGCAGTTCTTCAAGCGTGACTAGCAAAGAGCCTGCTCAGGACCAGAGCGCAGCTGACCTGAAGCATGTGTTGTTTGATGTCATGAAAGCTACTGGTGAATTTGGCCCTCCTTCAGGTAGTTCTCTTTGACATCCCAAGCATTGATGTTTGATGTTGTCTCTCTTGCTTTTGGGCTGCCATGCACACAGCAACAAAACACCATGTCTGCACGCCGTGTAGTCACAGACACACTTGACATGAAATGCTAGCGTATCAGCTGTGTATGGGCTATTCAGTCATATACTACTGATGTTGTTGCTGCTGTTGAAGGGTGGCAATTCTGCAACATTGTGTGTGAATATGCCTGCTTCGGCATGCTTCATTGTCCCTCTGCAACCTGTTGTTGCATCCTGACCATATGTGCCTCTGCAGTGCTGCTGACTCATGCATACCCTCCATTGCTAGGCGTGTTGCTGAGCACTTGGCTCAGACAGCACAACTACCACCCTGAATTTGAGCATATCAATGAAGTGCCTTCAACAACATTCTGCGTGTCTTCAGTGCAGCTTCAAGGCTAACAGTGTGTTGATGTCCTGCCAGTGTTCGTACATTTCAGCTTACTACACACTATGCTGCGCACACCATGCCTGACAGTATTACATATTTCAATGCGCACGTCAAAGCCTGCAAGGATTGTTGTTGCCTGAATTGATGAGCTTTTGGCATGGCAGTAAAAAGACATGAGTACATGCATCTGTTCTCAAGCTTCACACATATACATACGTATTTGGGGGTCAGGGTAAGGGCTGAGCCCTCACAAATGTCAAAGCCACGTACATGTTGTTTGCCTGCAGGCCTGGTTGGCATGTTTGCAACACGTTCTGAGGCCACAGCCACTGCAGAGCAAGTCCAGAAGCAGGAACATGGGCAGGATCACACTGCTGATGCAGGTGATTGCACAGCTTGGCACGATTTGCAATGCAGAGCACAGTTGCACTCAAGACCCAGGCAGGAAATGCTCCCGCCGCTGCCAGTAGCCTGCCTTGACTTTTTACACATTTCAAGCGTACTGAACCAATTCCTGACATCAGCGTCAAATGGAGACTTGCAGTATGCATGCAGGAAGTGATGCCACTGGGGCTTTGCACAAGGGGAATACTCCACTACCCAATTTCTTACAGGTGAAACAAGCCGCTTCCATCTGTGTTGCATTGGCATGTGGTCATAGCTGATGAGACAGCATTTCGTGTTGATGCCATCCTGCCAGCTGTCAAAGCTGACTCTGTGCGTTGCATGCAGGAGAAAAAGGTTGTGCCATGCCAGTTGTCACATGGCTTGAGCTTGGCCTCAGACTTTCCTCAGACTGTACGTGTGGTGAGTCTGAGGCAGAGGGCAGGAATGAGTCAGCACAGGGCACCCCACTTGGGCCCCTGGTGTGTTCGAGTCATGCTACCTACCTTTGCATGGTGTGCTGCATCACTGCAGCTAGATGAGGAAACATGCTGCTGCAAAAATGCTGCTGCAGTCCTAGGAATAATGTCATGTTGCCAGCCCATCTCTTGCAAGTCCATACTTGTGCTGCAGCCATGCATACATTACTCGGTCATGATCAAGCTTCCTGGTACTGCTTGCTCATGGGAAGCCTGGGAATGCTGAATGCAGCAGCATGCGCTACGTGAGCTGTGCTGATCATGCACTCGAGTGCCGTTCACACACCAGGAGAATGACTCTCGCAACACTTGCACGATGCATGGCGGCTGTTGCAACTTTTGCATGACGCATGGCGGCTTGCATTGACTACTGCTTGTATGCTGTTACATTTACTAAGCATCTCATGCACAAAGCAACACACAAAGCAGAACACACAGGACACACAGGACACACACTGGCATGCAAAGCTTGTCACATGATACAAACACTGACTGGGCAGTGGCAGCACAAGCAGAATGCAGNAGCTCAACGCCTCTGAGCAGGCTGCTGCTGAGGCTGATCTCGCCATATGCCTGGGAACCAGCTTGCAGATCACGCCGGCCTGTAACATACCTCTCAAGACGCTCAAAGCCGGTCAGTGCATGTGCCTGCCCGGTCACCGCCACATTCACAGCAAGAGGCAGTGCAACAGGATGTAGGGCAGATTTGTGGGATGTCTGCATCACGTTACATCGCCCCAGCAGACACACAAAGCCACATGCACTGAGGTTGAAAGCTTGAAATTGTACAGTTCTGCTGATAACAATTTGACAGTCTGTCGGCCCCCTGTTTGTCCTCAGAACTATAACCGATTGATTGACATATTTGCAACACAGTGCAGCGTGAAATCACAACTCTCTGCGCCGACAGGCAGCAGGTCTCAAAAGCAAGGTTGTAGTCAGTAGCCTGACACACATGATGGTACTGCTGTCACAGCTACACAGCTAACAGCAAACTGGCCCACTGCATGCCTGCTGCATTTCACATGATGGTGAGGGCTCACAAGCTCATGTGCCAATGGCTGTGTGCTCAACACCATGTTTCTTGTGAAGCACTCAAGGTTTGTGAAAGGTATTCAATGTGAATTTTCCTGTGCCATGTCATGCATGAGACCTGATTGCGGCTGGCTGCATATGTCACCAGCTAGCACATCCTTAAATGTGATCATGGTGTAGCGCTTGTGCAGGCGGAAAGCTTGTCATCATCAACCTGCAGAGGACACCAAAGGACAAGAAGGCAAATTTGGTCATCCATGCCAAATGTGATGACATCATGCAGCAGCTTATGACCAGGCTTGAGTTGCCCATTCCTACTTACATACGTCAGGATGCTGTTGTTGTCAGTCACACCATTGCACCTGCCAAGACAGGATGCAGTGGTGCGTTCAATTGCAACCTAAGCGTGCAAAGTGTTCATGGGGATTCATGCCCGATGCCGCTTGTCACGGGTGTGGACGTCGCATTTGAGGTATGCTCACCAATCATGATTTGCATTTGCCCTTGACAGATGTACCAACTCTCATGTTGTACCCATGTATACGCCACAAGTAATGCTTGGCTTCTCAAGACTGTAGTGCAACCTCAAAGCTGTGCGGGTACNAGAATGCTTTGCTGCATGTGCTGAGCTTGACCACGCTGCTATGCCAGCTCCAAGTCGCTTGCTAAGCTATCTGTAGGATGCCTGCTGTGTGGTCAAGTCCCTGGGCATGCCCGGCAGGTTGGCTTCAAGTACACAAAGCGCCGCTGCGTGAAGGATGGCTGCAAAGGGCGGCTCAGGGATCACGTGCTTGACTGGGAAGATGCATTGCCTGAAGATGAGCTCAACGCCTCTGAGNCTGACTTTGCCTGCCAAGGGGCCAGTGACATCTGCTGTCAACTCCAGCTTCAGCTCAACTGTGCTGCCAGGAGTCTTCACACCAGTCAATTTGCCCTCCAAAGGCGTGACTTGAGCAGGCATGCCTGACTCAGTCTCAACTATGAACTTGATGGTGTTGAGACCAGNCCGCCATGCACCTCCTTGCTCAATGCTTTTGTAGCCAAAATGCTGCATGTAAAACTGCCCTTTTGACCCTCAGGAGGCGATGTTGGCGCTGAATGAGGCCGTGCGAATTGCACAGCAGCACAATGACAATGTGGCTCTGGCACATGCTCTGGGATCACTATGCCACATTCTGGCCACTAGCTCCCCGTCAGCAACAGTGCAGCTGACAGACCCAGCACCAGCTTTGGGCCAAACTGCAGCCCACTTGTCACAGCTGGTCAAGGTTCTCAAAAGGTGTGCCTGCTCATTCTCATCACAAAACGCTGCAAAACGGTCAATGCAGTCAAAGGGCATGTCAGACATCGCTTCCAGAGCTGCATCAAGCTGTGGTGCTGTGGCAGCTATCCCTGCGAAATTGGGCTTGTATATACTCAGCTCACGGTTTGGTGACTGTTGTATACGCTGCTTTGCAGCTTCAAAAACAGTGCAGCCTGGTTTTGCGACCGTACAAGAAGTTGTTTCACGGCACAATGTTGCACTGTCACCACGTGAGTGGCTACTTGTTTACACAATTCACGCATACAGATATTCACCTGGTGTGTCCTCACACACATTGCCACATAGCAAGCAAAGCGAATGCAGTATTTGCATGCAGGTGTGAGAAGAGGGCTCAGGATCTTCACCTGCCCCATCTGTATGTTTTTGCCCGTCTGGCTTTGGCTCAGTTTGCCCTAGAGCATCAGGGTGGAGGGGCTCAGCAAGGCCCCCCTGGGGCAGCCCCCTCTCCTTCACATCAAGGTCTGCTGGTCATGCATCTGCTTTGCTTGCTACATTTCCGGACACGCATCATGCATCTGTGCTGATACACTCTACCTATCTGTCTGAAGTCAATGCATCCATGAGTACAGCTGTGACGGGTATGCTGAGCTCTTAGACTGGAGTCATACAGCTTCACCACTTTGTGTTTAGTGTGTTGTTATGAATGCAAGGGCATCTCGTGAAGCCACATGGGTGCAGGAGGAATATGTGTGACTCATTGGCGCTTGTGATATCAAGTCCCATATGAAAAAGCCCTTGGTTTGACCTTAACAATGTATTGAAAATGTTGCTGTCACAGCATCGGGCAGTAGTGCTTCACAAGACATGGTTTGTGTGCATGCTCTCCATTGCAAGCTGTCTGTTTTCCTGTCATAATGTTTTGCAGCACTTATGCAAGTCTGCCTGTCTATCTGTGTGACAGTGTGCATGCAAGCATGGCAAGCCATCAGTAAGCCTGTAGGTTTTTGCCGCTTCTGTTGTCTCAGCTTAGTCTTTCTTAGCAGCCAAATCAGCATCATGGTCCTCAGTACAGTGACCCATGTTCAACATCACCCTTACTCCTCAAGCTCGGTGCACTATTCCTACTTCTGTGTAGCAAAGCATCTGATCGCATGGGCTATGGCAAGTTGTGATGATCGCCGTGCAATCTGCCAAGGCAGCATGACAGTCAGCAAGCATCAATCACTGAGCACAAGCCTCATGGGAGACCGCACAAAGCATTGCTCAATGAGCAAAAGCCTCATGAGTGACACTGATGAAGCATGCAACAGATTGCATGGAGTGTGACATCTGCTTTGCAGTGTAGGTCAAGGCAGTGTGACACTGACAGTCAGCAAAGCAGTGCAGGACTGTGCCAGGCTGCACCAGGCTGCCCAGCTGGCTGCAGCGGTACCCCTACCCCCAACCCCTGCTGCAGCCGCCCCCAACATCGCGGGGAATGTCAGCCGCGCCAGTGTGGCAGACCTGTTCACTGCAAACCCACCTGTGTTTGGAGCAAACCCGCTAGGTTTGTTCTTTGTTACGTCGCACACTGTGTGACTATGGTCCATGCATTGTGCCTGTGCTGGTAAGTGTGTTTGTTTATCGTTTGTAACAATGTGTTGAGGTCACTGCGCGCGCGTACAGCATTGGGACATGTCACATGATGACTTGGTGAGCCTTGCATGTGCTTGACTACTGTTTGCAGTTGGACACAAGTCAAGATACAAGCAAGCACGCGGCTTGCTGTTGGCTGCGCCTAGCTTGCTGTGTTGACGAGACAAAATGCTGAGTTGCTGGTTGCACCCACATTTTTGTCCTTGAGAAGACAGTTTAGGAGGACCAACCCAGGCGTCGAAAATCATCAATCCTTGCTATGTAACTCATCGCTTCTCACTGTGCCTTTCTTGATTGCTCAGGTGGTGCGGCTGCAGCAGAAGCTGTTGAGAAGCTGGCAGGCAGCTCCCACCTGCTACAAGCTGCTGCCTGGAAGCTGGCTGGTAGCAGGTCTCTAGCTGAAGCCAGTGCCTTGACCCACTTGGCATGCTATGAGGGATCTGCAACATCAGCCGATCAGGCTGTTGCCTATGCACAGCTGGCACAGATCGCCATGTCCAAGAAAGGCTACAGGTCGGGATATCTCTATATAGCGCACCTGAGCTATTTGTAGCGACTGACATTTCGATTGTGTAGCTGCGCACATTCACCATACTTGGAAATGCACACATTGATGCCATGCCATTGCAGAATGTGGCGCCTGCTGCCAAATTGCTAGGACATATTGTGTGGTGTCTTGCCATTTGTTTGTATACAGCAGGCGGGAGCTGCTTTGTGCTGTGGGCAGGGTTGTCACATGCATGCAAGCATAAACAAATGATCTGCAGAGCTGCAGCTGAAGTGCTGGCGATAGCAGATGAGCAACTGCCCTTCAGCAACAGCCCTGCCCTACAGGCGGCCCGTCTGGGACTGGCTCATGACAGGGCGCTGCACCGGAGGGATGTGCGCCATGCTGCACGCCTTGCAGCTGAGCTGGTGGGCTTGGCTGATCCTGCCGACGCTGTGTGCCAAAGACTCAGGTGTGCCACATGTCTAAGTTCAGGGGTGTCAATTCGGTGTACTGACTTTGTAACCCTAAATAATGGCAAATCCCTGATCTCCCTTTTCTCCCAACCCTATCCTGTTCACGCGTGTAATCATCTCTCTCTCTCGACCTCGATAATCGTTCGTAACTACGATTTGAATTTGGTTTGCGAACAGCCGCGGTAACATGGCGCACCTGCGTGAGCGCAAGGAGACAGCAGGCGTCCTGATGTTAGCGCGCGTGACACTGCTGTGACAGAACATGAGAACAACTGCAAGTCTTGGGTTCGTCTTGGTCTGGTTCACCCTGTCTAGACTTCTGCAAGCACCCCGTGCTCAGTCAGACGAGCTAGCTTTGCGAACACCAGCAGACGACACCTTCATTCCTCAGCAACTACACACTTTGAGCGGATCAGACCCAGCCGAAGTGTTGCAGCGACTGCCTAGTCACTTCAGGCGCCTGAGCCGGGTAGATAGTCAGCATAGACGATTATCGTGGCAAGTCAGACAAACTACTCGACTGACGCAACATGCAAAGCGGCAAGTTGTCGATGTGCTTGTTGTTGCACCCTCAGCTAGAGCGTCGCTTGACCGCCGGACACGGCTGCGCCAGCAGTTCCCACGCAACATGAAACTTGCGCCTGCTGGTTACTCAGCTATATTGAAGTTTGCATTGTCGGCCAGCTCTTACAACGACACTCAAGCGGAAGATGCGCAATTCTCGGATTTGGTCTTTTTTGACTGCATAGATGCAGACGATGCATTGAATTGGCAACCTAACTGGAAGGTGAATGCTGGTCCGTCCTCCACAACTTGCAAAGTCATGAACTCCATACAGTGGGCAGTCAAGTATTACAGCTTCAAATACTTCTTCCGCTTAGGGGATGACAGCTACTTTCGTATAGACAAGTTCTTGAACATGTTAGCACAGAATCAGCTGCCCACTGGTAAGGCTGTCATAGGTCAAATTTTGAAAACTTGGATCATAGGCATGGACCAAGAGTATGCTCAAGGCATGGGCTATGGCCTTACGCCTGACGTATGTGAATACATAGCAGCTGCAGCACCTTGGTTGCTTGACACAGCTCCTGAGGATGGCGTTGTTGCACGTTGGTTGTTTGCTGTAGGAACCCAGTTTGTAAACAATCCTGCCTGGCGTGCTCTTGATCTGGGTGAGCACTGTGATGAGAACATGGTGTTAGCACACAAGTTGCCAGTTGAGTCATGGTCAAACATCACTGCTGATGGATTGGTTGACTGTTGACTTGTGCTAGATTTTCATTGATAGTCTGTATATGCCATCATGAACTGTTTGTTGCTCTGCCTTCTCTACAGTCAACTGAGCAGGTCCTCAGTAATGTTACAGCATATTGTGACATACTCAATAGCAAGTTCACAGATGCTTTCTATACTGACCTATTTTATGTTCACAGTTATTGTTAGTGTATCAGCAGTATGCCGAGCCCTAGTCAGACATCATGCTGACACAATGTCTTAGTCTGGCTCTCTGTACAGCCTTTATCAGTTGTGAACCGTCATGACCCAGCTTTGAGTAGATTGTAGCCACAGTGCAAGGAATCCAAAGAGCCTGCGGCATCGCAAATGGATGTTATGTCACCCCTTGGATCTTTACATGCGCATATTGCATCTGCTGAAGCAGGCGCTGCCATCCTTGTCAGCACATTATGCAACCAAGCTTAAGAAAGCAAAAAGTGAAGCCCTGGCTTTTTACTCACCAAATGATGCTAAAACACAAGCAAGAACGTAACACTCTGACAAGTACATGGTGCAGTCCTGCAACACCTTCAGCAACCTGAATTGCACATGAGGTAGCCAGGTTGCATTTGATCATCGATACTTCTGATCATCACCAGTCACGCCATCACATAGGTCTGACAGCATGCCAATTTTATCAGTCATGCGCACATGTCAGTGCTAGCAAACAGGTATGACTTGCTCAAGCAGGCTGCAGCTGCTGCTGCAATGCAAGGTACATGTGCTTGCTGTGATTGCAGCAAGGTTATACTACTCCTCAGGCTAGCCAAACATACCTGTTGACAACCTCAGTATCCGCCACCTGCAATGGAACAATGCGGCTCTTCTCTAAATCTGTTCTGTACCAGAAGCTGACATAGCATGCAGGTTTGAGGCAGAACAAGCTAATGTGAGGACCATGCTGGTGGCAGGCAGGCATGAGGAAGCTGCTGACTCAGCATGCCAGCTGTTTGATGACTGCAGAGAAGCTGGCATGCAGGTGACATTGCATGCATGCCATTATTGCAGCATGTACACTTCTGTTGTTACAGTGTCTGCACAACAAATTGTCAATGCCAGACTTGTCACATCCTGGAACTCCACATGCACAATGTATATGATAGTATCATGGATATTGCCTGATTGTACAGTGGTTGTTAGTGGCTTGTTTGAAAGCACAGCACCATGCAGCACTGTCAGCTGTATTTACCTGTTGCTTGGGTGCAGATGCAATGTGTGGAGCTGCTGTTGCTGCTGGGGCAGATCCACCAAGCAGCAGGGACACCACTAACAGCCCTGCCCTATGTGCTCAGCTGCCTGCTACACAGCACAGACTTGCACATGGATCTACTGGTATGCTCTGTTGCATCAATGCCGCTTGCAACGTCTCAGTTCAGGCCTGTGTGTGTGCTGCTGCATACTGGCATGCCTTCAGGCCCTAGCATTCTGATGGTCCTGAAGTTGAACACTCACTGGGCCCTTTGTGAAGCTGTTTGGGACCAGCCTGTTGTTATTAGCCCCTTTTGTGTCAGACTAGCATTGCCAGGGCGTCAATTTCAGTGAGAACCCAACATGACCTATGTATTTGCTACAGCTGCTGGCTGTCTGTGTGTGTCACAGCTCTCATGCAGCTGTTGCCTGGATGGTGTGTCCAGTGAACGTGATTCAAAAAGGCGCACGTCGCCATTGAAGACACGCTCCATGACAGCAAGCATACAATGTTAGCAATGAACGCTCGTCACTCACTGGCAGCAAATTGCAAGGCTACCTTTTGTGTTGGCGCATACGCTCTCAGCAACACACTGTGCAAGCTGGCCGGCATGTAGCACAGCTTTCGATCACGATCAAGTGCAGCATTTGGCTTCTCACAGTCACCAAGACATCAGATAGCACAAAACATTGTTGTTGTAATTGTTGGGTATACATGAACTAATGGCAGGTGTTCCACCATGTAAGCAGACATGTGCGCCCACATGCAGGCTGCAGATGCGACGTGCAGCCTGGCAGGAATTTGGTTAGCCCTGGGACCAGCCTATGGACAGCAAGCAGCCCAGCAGCTGCGTGCAGTGCTGCCAACAGTGCTAGGAAATGGCGACCTAGATCTGCAAGCTAGGGTTCAGCTGCTGCTGGCTCAGGCTCTGCTCGCGGATGCCTCACCTGCTCAACTCAAACAAGACCCTCAAGGGTAAGTCGTCACAGCATGGTTAGGTGCCAACAGGCAGTTGCAGGCTGTTTCTGGAAACTTGCATGCAGTTGTGCCTGACTTGGTACATGCTGGTGTATGAGTCTCACTCAATGCAGGTGCTAGTGACCCAGGCTCTGATTGTTCACTATTGTGCTCCCGTGTTCATGTACATGGGATTCACAAGGCCAATACACCTGTGCAAGCATTTGTGTCATTTACGTACTTCAGCTTGGGTCTGAATACGGTCACGCCCTGCATGTGCATGTGATAGTAACATGTTGACCAACGATGCCAGCACATTTACCTGCCATGCAGCATTGTGTGCATGGCTGTATATGTAAACCTGCGGCTTTAGCTTGTTTCAAGCTTTGCCAAGCCTTGACAACAGCTGTGCTGATTTTACTGCATGCTTCAACACCTTCCTTGCACTATGCCCTAAAGCTTGTCGCCCATCACCATGGCCTACAGTTTGTTGCACATGACCATGCTGTAAAATGCAAAGATCAAACACGCTTCTCCGGGGCACACTACATCCAGCTTTACACGGTGTAGACACCATGCACGCAACACAAGCCAGAGAGACAGGGAGACTCAAGTGGTGCAGTCCTTGGCATGCCACTCACTGTGCAGCCTATTGCAAAGTTAGCCTTGCCTCAAGCACAGAGGCTGACTGTAAACTGCATGTGGCCTGGGCACCCCAGTGCATTAGTCTGTAGCCTTGTTGTGATTTACGCTCCTTGTCAGCAAGACTTGCAGTGTTTGCACTGCTGTACACCGCTTTTACAGACTTTGCAGACCAGATAGTGCACACCATGTACACTATGAAAGAGGCTCGCACAATTTTGACCTGCCAGCAAGCTTTGCAGTGTTGTATGACTGGGTTGCTATGCAAAGTATTGTCAGGCATTGAGATCAGCTGTACGGATGCATCACGCATGACTAAAAACCCTGGCATTGACCAACACTCACATTGGCCCTTGCAACAGCCAAGGCTGCATTTGCATGTTGCTGATGTGTTGGTGTGTCATGCAGGGTGCTGCAACCACTGCAAGCAGCCGTAACAGGCTTTGCAGAGCTGGAGGATTGGGGCAAGGCTGCCGAGGCACAACACCTCATTGCTGTGGTGTGCCATGCTGCCAACAACGCTCACATGCGCAACACAGCTGCGGGGGAGTTCCACAGATTGCGGTGGCAGGCGCAACAGTGTGAAGCTTGCTAATGTACAGCTGTTGTGTGTATAACATCAGCTCGGCATGCATGACAGTGCAGCGCTAAGCAATGTCATGCAACCCTTGTACATGTCAGCTGGCTTTGTATTGGTTCATATGTGACGGCCTTGCTGCTTTTGAATCAGACAATGTCTGTGAACATGTTCGCAGCTTCGTCGTGTATTTACAGGCTGACAACTGAAGGGCGTGTGTTTCCAAATACAGTGAAGCCTAGCTTGATCTGTAATTGCTACAGCAAGCCTGCTGCTACCACAAACACCAATACTGCATCTAGCATCAAACTCAGAGCTTGTCGCATATGGGCTAGCTTCAGCACTGACAGCAACGCAACAACACTACCAAGCCTGGGTACTAGATTTTGGTGCTGCGACGGGCTACAAGGACTCTGGCACTTGCATCAACAGTTGTCTGGCTAGATTGCCTGGCTTAGTGGCTGCCGGGGAGCAAAGCCAAGATGGTGGACTGTACATAATCTGAAGCCGGCATCCAGGAGCTGCTGTCCATGAGAGATGCAATCCTCTGCTCCAAGGTGGCTGTGGCATTCAGCACGTCCAGAGACTTGTCATCGTCAAACACGTACAGCACTTGGGTGCTGTCTTCGCCAAAGTCCTTTGAGATCTTGCAGGACTGCGGCAATACAGCAGGAGTACGTCAGCTGTTTGATGGTCGCAGAACAGACAACAGTGGGATCAGCATGCAAGATGGTGCAACGCTTGCGCAACAGCGCAGCATGACCTGTTGTTGGTACATTACAGGCGTTGCTGTGCATATGCAATGCGACTTGTAATGTGCATGCAAACCTTTGCATTCAGCAGTCACTGCGGAGCATGCAAGCTGTATTATGCAGTAGTATACTCGTTCTTCAAGCACAGTCAGGGATCAGTTCGTTGCAAGGCACAGCACACTGTGCGGCTAATGCACAGTGAGTTCCAGTCTTGTAATCTACTTGCATGCATGTTCCAAGAGGAAGATGCCCGCGTTACACCTGGACTCTTAACAAATATCGGCCAGCAGTTGTCACATACCTTTCCAGTGAAGGTGGCTCCTGTGGTGTACTTGGAGGTGAAAATGGCTGGCTCCTTCTCAAACTTGATTGAAGGCTCTGTGCAGTTCAGGATCTTGGTAGACTCTGAGGAGTCTAGAAACTGAGACTCATTGAATGTGCAGCTACCCCAGGAAAAGGTGAGTGATGCCGAGGGCCCTGCAACAGTACTGCCGATGTCAGCTGTGCAGACGGGCGCCAAACTCAAGTGTGCCGGAAGTGCTGCTGATGGCGCTGACGTCATTTCTATGTGCATGACTGCTCACAATTAGCTTGGGCTGCATGCTGGGCGCTGCAGATGTTGCACTGGTGGATGCGGTGCAGCCTGTGGAAATGGACTGATTGCATGCTTACCAGTGAAGTTGAGTGGCTTCTTCTCAGGTGCCTCATACTTGGCCTCTTTGCAGAATTGCTTCTCAAATGCATCAGCAGTGTCCTGCACTTCGCTGGTGTTGTAGGATTTGACAGCAGTCTCTAGGCTGTTTAGTCCCTCCTCTACACCGCTGCCAAACGTCTGCATGGCTGACAGCAACGGTCCGGAGTATGAGTCACCGGTCTTGGAGAACATGTTCATTCCCAGCAAACCTGCAAATCAAGCGTTAAATGCAAATGAGCGTTTCAAGCGTTAGATGACCCAACGGCTTGCGTTAAGCGGAACGTCGATGGAGCAACATTACTTTGCGCTATCTGGCTCCAGGTTGAGGTCGAGCTGGACACTTGGGCTGCTGCGGAAGTGTCAGCGGCTGAGACGATTGTCAGTGACACTGCGACAAACGCGATGATCGCTGTTTTGTAAGCCATTTGATCTATCACAGTGAAGTGTANCGCTGCTGATTGTCAAAATAGCCTCGGAAGAAGTATGGAGATTCCGTATCTTGTGATACTACATCTTTGATCCTTTCTGCAAAGTTGGGTTCATACCAGTTGTCATCATCGGCGAATAGGAGGAAATTGCCTTTTTGACTCAATTGTGTTTCCAAGAACATGTTGCGCAGTCTGTGAGCTCGTATTGGGCCGTTCCTGACAACTTCTTGCGCATCTGCATGCCACTCATGACTCTCATTCAGCAATGTTGCGTTGACAGGCATCGCGTCCAGTGCTGCCTGCACCTTGTCGTACACCCCATCCCTGTCCTGAATCACCAGCACAGTATTGTGATGCCTGATGTGTTCGACATGAGCATGGACTTTGAGACTAGCCTGAGACTGCAGACTTACTTGTCCGTCAAAAATGATTGTGAGATAGTCATGGCTGCTCAATTCGCTGCTTAAAGAGGCTATGAGAGTTAAGATGCTGTCGCGGCCGATGGTGGGACAGAAAACATGCAAGCTGGCAGCTCCAGTACCACGCACCACCTTGTTGACAGTCCTATAGCTGAATTCATTGTCCTGTTGGTCGCACACAAGCATTGCCGTGTGCTCCAATGGTGCTACAAGGCTGATACAGCACTGAGTGATGCTTCAGCGCAACACTTCTGTACCCTGCTTGCTTGCGCGCTTGCTTGCTCCTGCTGTAACGCCAGACCGCACAAGCTAAAAATGACGCAGGCAGTAAGGGGAAGCTTTGCCCGGCACGTCATCAAGCTGTGACGCTGTATAGACTCGTCAGGCACTGAATACAGCACCTATGCTTCAAACACAGCTATCGGCCTCACTGACGACTCGTGTCGCTTTGCACAGGCTACAAGCCTTGGCGGACCTCGCGAAGGTGCATAGTTCAGTGAGGTGGCCATATGTGACGTGAACGACATACACAGAATGTTGGCAGCCTTACGCGTGGCGGTGCATGGTGCAGTCCTCGAGCGTTGCGAGCCTGGAGCAATGGTAGCTCCTTAGGTAGCTCCCTAGCGCAATGTGATAATAAACGCGCACGTAACGCTTGACAAGGATAAATGCGTTATCGCACCTCAGAGATGATTGATCCCAGCTGTTCTAATCTTCTTATTCTTCTTCTTATGCAACGGTTCCCGTCATCGGCATAAACAGGAATGCTGCACAGAGCAACGTTTAGCATCTGGCACATCATAAGATTTCTGTGCCTCTGCACTGCATGGGCACGCTGTCACGGTAAGGTAAGTGCAGCGGCTGCCAAGCTTGATCTAATTGCAGGCAAGCTTGGCTGCAGCAGGTGCAGTCTGTTCCCTAGTCAGCACAGCATGCAGGCAAGGCATCTGCTGCTGACCATCTGAGTCGTGCACATCCAACACTCAACTGCATCAGCTAACACGAGTTGTAGGAAGACTGCCGTGCAAGGAGAGGTTGAGGTATAGGGTGTTGGCTGTCATCATGGATGACAAAGTTTGATCCTAGTGAAGGCGCCTTGGCAAGCCCAGCTGCAGCCTCAGAGTGCAGTACAGCAGCAGCGCCACAGTGGCCTGCCATACTTGACATGTACCGGGCTGCTGAGACCAGACACTTTCAGCTGCAAGCAGCACAAGCTTTAGTGTTGCCACATTGAGGACACCTGTACACAAGCACAAGGTAAGCGCTGCGGATTTTCTTGTCCCTTGCTGTATCATTGGAGTTGGCGCATGCTTGCCAGCAGCCAGCAAACATGTCTACTTGCTGCTGTGGAAGCTGCTGCTGCAGTTGCTGTGCTGCTCAGGCAGTGCTGCATAACGTGTTGCACTAGTTTNCTGGCTGACAGACTGCTGTTGTTTTGCAAAGCTGGAGCTGCTCGCAAGAATAGATCTGCAGGNTCTCAAGGCTTAAGCAAATGAAGAGCGACGCGACGACAAGCAGCGTCGACATTTTGTTTTCGCCAGTACCCGACGCTCGCGCTTGGATTGCTGCCCTGCGATCGGTTAAGGATTCGCTCTGCAAGCGCTTGCATTGCGCTAGGCAATTTACCGCTATNCGCCATTCTCTGATGGGAGCTCTGCCATCAGGATCTGTCTGGAGCGACTCAGACAGGAAAAGAGTTGCAAGGGTGGCAGCACCAAGGACACCAACAATTGCCAAAGTGACTGTAAGAAACTGGTGGATGTTTGGATGGCGCCGCAGCCACCTCCATGAAAAGTAGTAGCAGGTGCCAAGAAAATGGTCCAACGCATTTGACCACGGCACCATTCTCAGACCAGGGAACACTTGATGTGCGGTCCACCCAAAGATCAACAACGAGGCTGNTGAGCTGCCAGGTGCCAGTCAAGCTGCACAGCCACCAGCTGCAAGCCTCCTACAGCAGCAGTCGGAGCAGATGCGGAGTCAGCAACGACCTAAGCCACCTCAGCAGCAGCAGCAGCAGCCACCTATGTTGCCTGAGGGCGCTCTGCTGGAGGCCCTTCACAGACAGGCCCTGGAGTGCCTTGGGCAGGCTTGCCAAGTGAGGTCACCAGGCCCTTTTGAGACTGAGGTGTGCTGTCTGTCGGCAGCAGCAGCATCCCTGGCACGACTTCAGGGAAAGGTTCAGGTCAGTCTGCAGGCTAAGCATAGGCCTTGCTACATTCTGTTGCAGTATGCATAGCGCTTTGTCATGACCTTTCTTAAAACAGCATGACATTGCGTTTGCTGCAACATCAATGGTATCCAGCTCTCGAGGCCATCTGCAAGCAGTTGGCTGATGTATCATGTTGACGCTGTACAAAGGTAAACATCTGTTGAGTTTGGTCAGTCAATTTCTTACAAATGCTGCAAAATCAGTCTCCGAGGTTGTGCTGCAGGCTGTGCGGGCGCATGTAGTGAACACCTTATGCAGTGACGCTCTGACTTCAAGCCTGAAGCTGCAGTCTATCGCTGCAGCTGTTGAAGTGTGGCCTGAAGCCTTGTTGCCACCCAGTAGCAACCCAGACAAGCCTTGTCGAGATATTCTGCACCACCTGGGCCTGCTGGGCACCTGTGTGCATGCTCATCTGCAGCGTTCAAGTCACTTGCATGCTCACAAGACAGCCGCTGATGAAGAAAGCAAACAGAATCCAGCAGCAGAGGTCACTGGCAGTCCTGGAACAAGCCCTGGCCCCGCAGGGAGGCAGCTGTTGCTCAGCTGGAACCGTAACATAGTGACATCAGCAGCCAGTCACACCCTGGTTACTTTGCTTGGCGGGAGCTGGCAGCAACAAGCCAAGCAGCAACTTGGAGTTGCACGACAGCAGTCAGAGGAGTGTGACCTGTCACTGTGTCAGATGGCAGGTGACCAAGTGTTGGCTGAGCTGAAGGAGCTCGGGACGACAGAGGAGACTGCTGATGGCAAGCTGCTGATTGACAGATGGGCTGATCTAGGGCTGGCTTTGCAGCTCATGACTAGTATCTTGGGATGGGAATGGGCTTATGAGCATGTAAGTACAGCGCTGCAGTTGCTTTGGCCAACTTGTGTGGCCAACTTGGCAACACTGTCATAGGCAATGTCAAGCTGTTCTGGCATGCGATTGTACCAGCTGTTGCGGCCTGGGCGCTTGCCCCCTCAGTGCAGCATGGCATCAGTTTGTGCTTGCCATGCTTTGTGGCCACTGAATGTTGCTAGACACAGTGTCTGCCACAGTGTCTTGCTTGGTAAGTTGGGTATTCGCCATCAGAAGGGAAACTTGCTGCTCTAAATCCCCTGCCCCCAACATCTTTCATGCAGTGTCACACACACATCGGCACCTTGTCCATGCTGATTAGCATGTGATCACAAGGCAGTCGCAGAGATACCCTGCCTATCTTGTGATAGTGCCGCTCTTCTGCAGGTGCTGAACAAGCTCATGGGACCAATTGTGTCAGCGCTGTTGAGGGTGACTGCAGGGGACTCTGGCCAATGGGCAGTGCATAGTCTACAGCAAATGCTGCCGTGCATGATGCTGACAGTAAAGTCTTTGATGCATATTAGTCCACAGGAGAGCACAGCTTGTGCAGCTGCCGTTGAAGCTCTGTTGCAAAGACTCAGAGGCATGGCACAAAACTATGCAAACCACGCACTTCTGAGTAGGTTGATGTTCAGTACTATACAGTCTATGCAGCAGCATATCGTCAAAGTTACACAGTGCTGATTGCCATGGATATGCAGTTGAACCGTAGTTTCATAAACATGCCTTTGTTGTGCTGCCATCATGATCTATGTCATTCTGCTGTATAGTCGTGTACATGTACAGCTCATAAGAACAGATCTTCCCTAGTGAGTTGTGGACCCGTGCTACTGCAGTTCAAGATGCTGATGTACGGCGTCAATGCCACAATCACCAAGCACTCAGTAAGTGCGTACAAGCCATCAACAGCAGCAGCAAACTTTGCATGCGTTACCAACACAGCGACGCAGTCACAACATGTCTGTCTAATGTTCATTGGTCAGTAGGCTACTTGACAAATTTAGGTAGGCCGCGGTGGTGGAAACGGAAACCCTACACCATTGAGTTACTTTGCTGTTAATAAGGAAATGTAATCATTTGCTGGCATTGAGCGGCCTGAGTTCTGGATCACTGGCTGCCTGTGCTGTGTCCTTTGACACAGGGGCTGCCTTCTTCATTGACTGTAACTTTCTGTAGTTGTACATGCACACAGCCAGGAAGGCTATGAAGTATCCGCCTAGATTCAGTGGTGTCACAGGTGAAGCATACATCAAAACTGACAGGCCAATGAGCATCCAGTCTTTCACCACCCCAGCAATGTTCATGGTCAAGGCGGATGTCTTCCCAATCAGCAAGAATACCGCCATGTTCAGGGCTGCAGACATACAATGAGCGTCACACAAGCGCACATCACTGTAGCAAGCAGCAGCACAGTCACAAGACAGCCTGCAGTTGGATGTACCGATCATGACAGTCAGCCAATCAAGTCCACTTGCTTAGGAAACAAGGCTGTGCACATGGAGGGGACATTCCACTTGAAGCAAGTCAACAGGAAGAGGAGAGTGAAGGACATACCAAAGGCAGCAGCGGCGTTTGTGAGCAGCACAAACGGGCTGAACGCCACAGCAGGGTCATTCATAATCTTGGGAGCCTCCAGCATGACAAATGGTAGCAGCAAGAAGCCAAAACAGCATGGTGCAATGTAGTACAGGGTTGTAATGGGATTCAGCTTCAAGCCTCGCCGCTGCAGCAAGATCTGGACCAGAACAAGCCGCGTCGACTCTGTACATATGGAGCACATCTGAAGTATTACGCCAATGACGATGAAATTCAGTTCCCCTGCATCAGCGTCACTGGTCAATGAAATACATGTGGCAAACAGTCCATGTCAGACGATCAAGCCTTATTGAGTGCTTACAGCAGTCAATTGCAGCTTTGATGTACAGAAGCAGGTACAACAGGCAATGCAGGGGTTTAGCCTAGCTGGCTGCTGCTCAGTCAAGGCAGCCAACTTATTTGACGCCTCACACATTTAACAGCCTGCTCTCAAGCTCACCATAGGAAGCAATGGCAACGCCAAGGCTGACAATCATCATGTTTGCAAAGGTGCCACTACTGTACTTCTCAGTGCCGAACACACAGCCCACAATGAAGACTGCAACTGGCATCAAGGCCTGCAGCATAAGGTGGATATGCTGTGCTGAGTGAGCCATCAAGGCAACATATGCCTGGGCGCAAAGATGCAACTGCGAGTCCGTGCAAAGTACTAGTGACGCATGCATTGAGACAGTCCCCACAGTCTGTGCACAATACAGCTACTATGCTGCCCACAAAGCACACAGTCATGATTCGATGTCAGTGCGCAGTCATATGTATCAATGTGTAAGGGGGTCAGACTGGTGCAATGGAAACGTAGGCACACAAGGCATGTGATGAACATGATGACCTTGAGCATCTGGATGAAGGACACGCTGAGATACAGGTATGCTGCATTGCCCAGCCACAAGGTTCCTGCATAGCAAGCCCCTATGGGGACTACAGCCCTGCAGACAACACAAGAGTCAGCAATGCCTGGACTTGCTGTGCATGTGAGAGGCCAGAACTGCGAAGCCAAGGCTTACTTGAGATATGTTTCACTGCTCATGTTGATAGCCTCTACATAACCAAGCTTTACCACCACAAATGCAAGAGCTGAGCAGAAGAACATGTGCCAGAGAGTCAGGGCTACTGGGTAGGGGAAGCCAGAAAACGACAGCACCCATTTGTTGTACATAATGACTGTGGCGCTGAGGAATATCCATAGAGCCACATACCTGCAGAAAGGCAGTGCAGTGCGTCAATCCCATGCTGGTACCGCGCGCGGCGGTGCAAGTCTAGTCCATTCGGCACATCCGCTCTCTGTGCATTGCAAAGGCACTACAGCAGTGTGCGCTGACGATCAAGGTCTTCAAGGTTCCAGATTCGTACCCGTAGGTGACAACGATCTGTTTGAATACAAGACTGTCTTTCTTGCCATCCTCAGCCATGCCCTTCGCAATGCAAGACTGCGGCTATTCTTTGCTGCTGGTCCTGTGCACGCAGTTAGAGTACCGCTAGTTGATGGTTGCTACGATCACTTGGCAACGAAAATCTGCAAAAACAGCAGAGCGCTACAGCGAAAGCCGATGTTCGAGCTCTTTACGCTCTCGTGATAGTAGCCGGCTACTGCATGTGCGGAACGAGCAGTGTCGTGGCTTCGGTCGTGAAGATTTGAACGCTCAGTCGAATTGAATTTAGGGCACCAGGAATGCTTTCAAGGGGCATGACTGATGAGCCCATCTGTTGAGAACATGTTAGGACTGACCCTCCGGGTTTCTGCAAGAGGATAAGCATGATTGAACTTCTGCAAGAGGGTCGTGACTTACAAGATAATTCAAGTCAGTGCTAAAGGGTTGTTGACACGTCAGGCGCCCAGATGCAGTGCAAAGCGTAACAGGTTCAGCATACATACTTTCCAATCTGACAAGGTAACATTCATCATTAAACAACATGAAACAAACCACATCATTATACACCTATTGAACACACCAGAACTGCCTAGAGTGGCTAGCGTCTTGCTTGGCGACGTCACAGCCAGGGAAGGCTTGCGTCACGCGTAGCTTGATTTTATTTTATCTTGACTGGTTGGCTTTGTGCCTGTCTATGCTAGCTCAGTCATGATCAAGGTGCTGTTGAAGGGTTGGTTGATGGAGGCGGGGCACATCCTGCAGGGGTGATTGCGCTTATGCTCCATGTCACATTGAGTATTGGTGACTTATGGTCACTCAAGTTGGGTCTCAAATCCAGCCTAGTGCACCAAGGCATCATGTTCCTTCAGGCCTCTTATCCGTCGCTCCTCGTGATACCTTTCAAAAGATGCGTTGAGGGCCTGCATACAAGTACAAAAACATTCACTTGCGTGCTGGTGCACATGCATGCTGATCAAGACATTACAAGGCACTCAGCATGACCAGTATGCATAGCCATACTGTCAGCATATGCATGAACATGACTGGGACAGACTCATGTTCAATGTTGCTGCACTTTGCCACCACATTGGGTTGTACAATGTGGTACATTCCACAAGAAGACATGCTTGTACCACATACCAATTGGCACTACCAAGTGCATGCCAATCACTTTCTTGCCCCTAGCTGCCATTGGCAGCTGCAATGGTATTTTACACATCTGTTGATTGAGTGTGCACATCATGTACGCATACTGAACTACACTCTCTGGAGTGCTTGTGTGCCAACATGTCAGCACCCAGTGAGTGCGTGCAGCACAAGCTCTGGCTTTCATGCCGGGTGGCTTGGGCAGCACAGCCTGCTGAAGTGACATGCAGAAGTGCATGTGCAATTGACCCAATACAGGAGCAAGACACCTGCTGCACTCTTGCTTACATTGTCTATGGGCTTCAACAGCTGTTTGATGCAGAACCGTTCAGTGCCCTCGGTACCTTGTTGCATGGCCAGTATCCTGCATATGGCAAGACAATCATTGTGATGTAGCCTTAGGTGAACAATGTTCTGCACATCTCTTGGCCTTGTGGCACGTAAATTGTTCAAGAAACTCTCCTGTGCAAAGGCGGCGTACTAGCGCCCAGGCTGTGCGTTCAGGGTGTGTGCTGGCTACAACATGTTGCAGCAAGTCGCCATCGCAGACCGATTGCATCACTCAACCCAAGCAGGCAAGTATATGCTGATGTGGCCATGTTTGAGTTAACATGCAGGGCCCATGCCCAGTGTGCTAATGCGATGTTGTCGCAAATGGTCAGGCACAGCCAACATCCTGGTCATGTTTTGATCCAAGCAAGCAGCCTGTCCCTGTGCAGGCCATGGGGTCTGTATCAGCAGGGAAGTGCAATACACTTGCTATGCTCTGTCTCCAGGTGCTGCAGCAAGCAAGCTTTGCATACCTGTCATACTGGCCCTGCAAGGCTCGGTCCAGGCGGGCAGCTTTATCTTGGCGGGGCTGTGTGTCGGTGGGCAGACAGGCCCAGAAGTGGCGCAGCAGCTCATTGCAGGTCAAGGCCACACGGCGGCACTCCTCCTGCAATGGCTTGGCCAGATCTGTGAGGGGAGCCACCCTGACCAGGCTGCCCTGCTCATCCAGCACCACAGTGGTGTGCTCTGCATGCAGATCTTGCAGCACCTGAGCACAGTTCAAGTCCATGAGCAAGTCTGCACTTTGTGAGCGGCAGGACTTGTGGGCTGGCGCGGATTGTACCGTAGAGACAGTATATGGTTGGAGCACATAAGCATGTGTTGACCACTTGCTTGCATATCTCGTATACATCAACGAAGGTAGGACTGCTCGGTCTGCAAGTATTGCGGCTCTGGTAGGACAGCCCTGTTGCATGTACCATGCACGGGCTGTGTTATGTCTGCCGAAGGCTTGCCAAAGGCAGCTATGGTGGATCGCTTGACTTGCAGCATCTTGAAAAGATGGTCCTGACCCAAGATTGGTCATATACATGATGCTGTCAGATGGCTAACTCTGCGCTCAGACGGCTAATTCTGCGCAAGGTAGGCAACAATATCCTCCAACATGACACATGTCACACTCTGGCAATGATGGCTATGGTGAAGCTAAGTGTCCCCAGTGTGGTCTGATTCCTGGTAGAATGGGTGCATCCCAGGGTTCAACAAGTCTTACATGGTGAATCAGGTCAAACCCTTGGCAGGCACTGCTGGTATATCCGCCTTGTCACATACAACATACTGCTCATTCAAGCATATGCAAAGCTCAAGTGCTGAATGTTTGGGTCATCACATGCTTCTATTAACAGCAATGTACACACATGGCATGGTGGTAATCCAACATTGTTTGCCAAATAGCTGCTTGTGGAGGGCTCAGGTGCACGACTACCACTAACTGATTGAGCAGCAGGCATTGACTGACACCATGGCTGCCTACTAAGGAGTTGTTACAAACTCTTGAGACAGGTGCACAGCAGTACAGAGTGTGAGCATGCCTGTGAGGCTGTTGCAGCCGTCATGCCGCTCTGCAGCTTATGTGGATTAATAGACCTAAGCACATCAGCTACTGATGCGCCTTGCTCCTCCACTGCAGAGGAAGTGCTATCTATGTTTGCAGTGGGGTCGCTAGCTTGTCCAAAGTACCGCCTAGGATCCTGCAGCAGGATGCATGTCATGAGCTTGCCTTGTGTTACATGTAGGTGAGCAGCTTGCATGTGTCATGCCACAGCATGCTGCTGTCCATCAAAGGGATGCGTGTGATCATTTGATGCAAATTCTCTGTGTGAGGTCATGACTTCTGGTGTTGGCAGCAACACAGCTGCTTTTTGTTGTATGCAAGTCGAAGAGCATTGCAGTATAAGCTGCGGTTAAAAGCACAGAACGCATGAGACGCCCTTTTACAGCACCTTGCATGCCAACAGAACTTGACCTTCGTGGCTCAGGGAGTTTAGTCACAGCATGGCCAATGTAAAGAAGGTCTGCTGACAAGGTGCAAAGCATGCAGACATGCCAGAAATGCGCAGAAGACATCAGTCGATGTCGCGGATTGTTCACGCTCAGTGCAGAACAAGCTGAGGCTTACTGCGTTTGTTGACTGAGAGCCATTTATCTTTACCCATCACTGAAACCGTGTGCAAGCAGTGGCTTATGTTATGCACTCAATTGCAGCTTTGCTTGTTGCTTGGTGTATGTTGACAGCAGAATGGCGTTGTGTATAACTGCTTAAAGCTTGGCGGGCAAGTTAACGATAGTACCTGTATGTTGAGCTCATCATACTGGTCAGCTTTGCCAAGTTTGAGATCGTCAAGAGCACTGCCAGCCCGCATGCGCCACTCCGCTCTGATGTCATCGCTCACTGCGGCTTCACCACCTTGTGTTTGCCCAGCATCTGCTGTTGATGCAGCCTGCAGCAGCATGTGCATTGAGCAATGACAGCAGCTGTGCCGATGGCTCTGTGCGCGACAGATTTACAAACGCAGCGCCAGCAGGCACTGGCAAGAACGATGGATTAGACAGGGAAACCAGCAGACAGCAGGGACTGTCTAGAGGCATGCTGGTGCAGGTGTATGAGTCATCAAACCAGAGCAAGCGGAAGCTGAGAGCGTTCACCTTGGCCTTTGCGTGCAACAACCAGCATTGTTCATGCGCAGCATGGTTTGTATATGTTCAGCATACTGATGCAAGACTGAACATGACAGTAGTACTGTTGTGCGGGCATGTGTAAGCAAGCCTGTTGACACCAGGCATTGTAGGATAGCAGCATCTTGCAACAGGGCAACAGGTAATCCTTAACTCAAGCAGTCGTGCCGCCCAGCAATCTTTCAAGACTCAGCGTGTCAAACAAAGGGGGTTGACCTGTCTGGCTAGCCGCACTGCCTGAGCAACCTCCTCTGCAGACTGCTGCTGATCATCAGCTCCTGGCAAGCCTTCCATGACAACAGCAGCATGTCTGTTGATGTCTTGAATGATGCCAGCCTGCCGCCGCCCAGTGAACAAGCCTTGAGCAGGATCCTACAGGTGCAGTCGTGTCAAGTGCATAATCATGACTAATTCAGGTTGACGTCTTAAGCAGGCTTGCTGCATTGCCCATGTTGGCATGATCAAATAAGCGCAACACTTGGGGCTTGTCACATACATATTTGTCATGGCCAGCAATCTGGCATCAACTCAAAAGCGAAACTCACATGCAACTCCAGCAAATGTTGGCTGCCTCCCATGTGGCAGGCTGTTTTACTGATACAGCATCACATGTGACCATACGCCTCTAATGGCAGCTCTCCGTGGAGTGGTGACCTATACTTGGTTGGCCTAACCAGCCCATGACTCAACAGCCTTGGGCTGCCATTCAATCTTGAGTTGAGAGTTCAATGATCAGGCCCAGTGCTGATCAGCTGTGACTTCTGTTCAGCTGTGCTGGCTGGCATCAGCTACTACAGCGATAGGCAATAAGCAACCATGGTACGCGCGGCCATTTGAGCAGAATGATTTGCCGCTGTCAGCAGGTGTTCAGCAGCCAGCTTACCTTGGATGAGCTGCGCGCAGTCATGCTCTCACTCCAGCGGTCATTGCCATCAGCAGCCAAATCAACAGTGGGGTCCACCCGCCTGATCTTGGCCCTGTCCAGGCGCTGCGCCTCATCAGGGTCCATGTGCTGCCGGAAGAGCTCATCATCTTCAGCAAGCTCCAGGGCTGCAGCCTTGTCCCCAGCCTCTGCCTTTGCCCTGAGTGCCTGCACTGCACAGAAACCGCTCAACAGCGACTCTGTTTCAATAGCTTGTGCTGCCAGGAATGGCTGTATACCTAAATGATTGAAAACATGGAGGGGGTAAGGCTGATGATTGTGACAGCCTTTGTGTCGGCCCTGGGTGCCTGCATACAGAAATAATCTGCAATAGACTGTCACAAAGAGCATGATGGGCGTCACTGCTTTTGCTGGGAGCTTGCAATGCGAGCTGTTGTGACAGGCAAATTCCAGCACNCCCCCCCCCCCCCCTTTCTTCCCTTTCCCCTGCAATTCCTCCCTTTCATCTGCCCCACCCACCCTCCCCCCTCTCTCCCTACTTCATGACCTTGGACCTGTCGTTTGGTCAACCACCAGGCTTGGGACAGCTGACCTGCCTGCTGATCTCGTTCTTGAAGAACTTCTGCCAGAACTCCTTCTCGGACATGACCGCTGGTACATTGGCAAGGAAGGCTCGATGAACATGAGGCTTCTCTGCAAAGATCTGTTGTATGCCTTCAGGCGTCAGCTGATAGTGCACCTGCACACACGAGCTCCCTCTCAGCGTCTTGTATCTGCTGAGCATGC
>JUBA01000110.1:0-31297 GCA_000818905.1 Trebouxia gelatinosa | reverse complement strand
TGCTGCATTGCATATACATACGTGCTTGCCAGCATGGGTGAATTGCAAAGCTTGTGGCTAAGCCTTGCAGTCATGCACAAGATTCCTGATGTTCTTCAACCCTGGAGTAGTCCATGCGTATGGCTTGTGAGCTCCAGAACAATCAAGATTGCTCATGAAGAGATGTGTTCAGAACAAAGCGTGTGCATCTGCAAACGGTTTTGCAAGTACTACAAACAGGCAGATACTGTGCTGCCCAAAGCGTGTACACGCTGGAAGCTGTTTTTGGCAGCAAACTTGATCTACAATATGCATTGAAAGTTTTGTATGGTTGTCGGTTGAATTTGAGGGTGTGCTGTATGCCAACCTGGGGCTGAACAATGCAACTTAGACACGTGTTGCGGCTTGAGGGTTCAGGGTTCAGTGTTTGACTCAAAAGTTGATCCAAACCCTGAAATGTAGAATGAGGCCTGTGTGCTGCAGTCGCTTGAGGATCTTGAGGACCGCAACCAAAAGGTTGATGATGCCCTGGCAGCAGCGCGACAAGAGCGAGCGGCAAACGCCAAGAAGAATGCAGACCTCCTAGCTAAGCAGAAGGTGTGTGATGACCTATGCACGCCATGAGGCCCAGACTGCTGTGCTGTGCTTGGCTGCTCCATGCTGTGTGTTGTGCTGTGCTTGACTGCTGTATGCTGTGGTGTGCAGTGCCTTGACTGCTCCATGCTGAGTGTTGTGCTGTGCTGTGTTTTGCCTGCTCCATGCTGTGTGTTATGCTGTGCCTTCATGTGTTTTGACTGCTCTTTGCTGTGTGTTGCTGCTGTGCTGTGCTGTGCTGTGGTGTGACTTGTCCCTGTGCTGTGACTGCTCTATGTGCTGTGCTGTGACCACTCCATGTGCTGTGCTGTGCTGGGGTGTGCTGTGCTGGGGTATGGCAAACTTGTAACATGGCTGCAGGTTGAGAACGAAGCCAAGGCGAAGAAGCAAGCTGAGGAGAACAGGAGGAAGCAGGCTGAAGAAGACAAGCGGAAAGAGCAGCAGGCCAAGAAGGCTGAGCAAGACAAGGTGCATCTCTCATGCACCTTGTCCCTCGTTCACCTCACTCACATTATCTCACAATGCATGAGTCTCAAACTTATACCTGGATCTTCGATTGTCCACCATAGTAAATGCGATGTTCCTAGCAGTCTTGTCAACATCAAACTGCATCAACAGCCAATATACTCATCTTCCTCTTCATTTTGTGCAGACATTCTGTGTGAGTTGCCCTGAAAGAGGCTGGCATGTGCAGGCTGCTGCAGCAAAGAAGAAGGAGCAGGAGAAGAAGCCCGAGCCCAAAAAGCCTGAACCCAAGAAGCAACCCGAGGCCAAGAAACCAGAGCCCAAAGCTGAGCCCAAAAAGCAGCCCGAGGCCAAAAAGTCAGAGCCAAAGGCGGAGCCCAAAAAGCAGCCGGCTGCTCAGAAGGGCGAGGCGCCAAAATCTGAAGCAGCCAACACACCAGAAGCCAAAGAGCAGGCCAAGCGGGTGAGCACTATAGTAGTCATCTCTCAAATAGACAAGTTAACAAAACTTCAAAAATAAATATTGACAACTATGACAATAATTTTGTCTACAAATTAAAGGTAACAAGGTCCTGCTGCTTGCTTTTGCTAGTGGGCTGATCATGACTGGACTGAGGAGTACTCGCTCTCATCTGCCTGCATGTGTCGCTGTGATGCTCTCTTGTCATCAACAATACATCTTTGCCTGACCTGTGCCATGTGTTAGACCATGCTGCAGCTGACTTGAAGCTCAGCTGCCGCTTGCTTTGTTTTGCTCGCAGCAATGTTACTCAAGCCACATTTTGCTGTCTTGCAACATTGTATTGCTATTGCATCATGTCCCAGATGACCGGCTTAACATGAAGCTGGCTGCACGTATGTACCGTAAGGTTGCCCCTAAGTACCACATAAGTATCATGTAAGCACCATAAGGCTGCGCGTAAGCACCATGTAAGTACCATGAGGCTGCACGTAAGTACCACTCTAGCTCTGATGTCAAGACACCAACACCAAGCGAAAAGATTTGCTAAACTCAATGCACTGCAGCATCCCTGCTGCTTGAGTCCAGCATGCCAGCAACGCAACCATGCATCAATGTCAGTGTCACCATTTGCAGGCAGCACAGAACGCCAAGGAGGCCAAAGAATGGATCACGAACTGGAGAGAGGGCAAGGCCAAAGGTGAGATGTCAAACATTCTGGTCTACTGACTGGTCCCCAGTCTTGCCCACCATTGGCTTGCAATGCTGAACACCAGAGCCCAGTCACAAGTCAATGTAAGGGCCGGGGATCAATTTCACAATACTTGAAGGTTCCAGTCTTACAGTCAATGCCTCATGGTACCATTGCCATTCAGGCAACCTGAAAGATGTACACGCATGACAACCATGTGTTACCGCACAACTGCACCCCATGCAGCTGCACTGTGCAATCTACGTAGGCATAAGTCAGGTAGGTCAGGCAAAGCTGCACTGTGACACACACACACACAGCTTGCAGCTTGTGACCTACCTCAGCTATAGCAGTTTTAACTTGATGGTTATAACAGCACCAACCGCATTTGACATACCAGGGGTGCTGTCCGTGGCATAAGCATGACAACTGGTGTGGAGGCTTGTCAGTGCAGGCACAGAAGTCTGCCATTCATGCTCTGCAATGCAAATCACCCTGTATGTCTTCAATTTGCCCCACCATCGCAATGCTGTTTAGCTCATTCTCTGAATGTCCTTGAACCTCTATAACAGTACTTACAATACTATAATGAACAATGTCCATTGGGTTGCGTATGGGCGTTATCGAACTACGGTCCAGGATGTTCTTGTGTCAGGGAGTACTCATGCATCCAGTATGACAATAGTAATGTGTGACATGTACAAGACAAATGGCGTGCAGGTGGGAGCAAGTCAGTGCAAGCATCAGCAGGAGGCGCACAGCAGAAAGCTAAGCAGGCCACTGAGAGCGCAAAGCAAGCGGCCCCAGATCTAGGCAAGCAGGTCTTTGGCGGATTCAAAATGCCTTGGCAGAAGAATGGTGCCAAGTCGCAACAACAGGTATGCAGCGAGCTAACACCTGACAGGCAATAGATGGTGTCTCCAATCAGCGGCAGATATGAACTGTTACTCAGCTGGAGTGCCACTTCATCCGCTACAGGCTGAAGCAGAGTTTGAATCTGTGGCGAAAAGGCTGAGCTGACGCTGTGAGGCCATCAGTGAAAGGCATTGCTGTCTGTGCGCATTGCAGAAAGAGTGTGCAAAGCAGACAGCTTACAATTGGAGCTGTGCTGCTGATGCAGATTGTTGCTGTAAGCCCTGTGAAATCACCGGGACACCACAGGTTGCTACTCCAACTTGAGACGGACCGAGTTTTATTGCTAGCACAACACAGCACGCTGTGATGGATTTGCAAGCAAGCCAGCAAAGTTTGCTATGTTAAGCCAAAAACGTGAGATACAACTGCGCTGTTTGAAAGGACAAGGACCAAGCAAACCTTTGACATGGTCACAGCCTTGATTCCATCCAGGTCAGGCACAACAAGTGCCCTGCCAAAATATACCGGGCAAATGCTGGATCCATCAGCATACAAGAAAGAAGCTGAAACTGACATCCAAAGTCACATTGTACATTCAAGCATCCAGCAAGCATGCTCAAACTAAAGGTTGGTCAGGCAATGTCCCCCTTGAGTGGCTTGTGTCCCTTCCACACGCTTGTGACTTTGTTGCAGGCGCCTGCTGCATCCAGCAAGAAAGAAGCTCCTAAGCCTGCGGCGAAGGGCAGTGCAGCGCCAACAAAGCCCCAGGTGGGCGGTGCCGAGACCATTGAGGCCCGGCAGAAGGAGGCGCGCAAGTGGATCAACGACTGGAGAGCCAGGTCTGCTGCCATATAAATCACTTTGCCGTTGCTCCTCTTCTGGATGTTTGCATGAGCTGATCTGTTCCCTTGCGTCACCTGACCTGCTGCTACGTGAACCTGTACTACATGCAGTGACGTGTTTGCAAAGAATTTGCACCACATGA
This sequence comes from Trebouxia gelatinosa, assembly GCA_000818905.1. NCBI lineage: Eukaryota > Viridiplantae > Chlorophyta > Trebouxiophyceae > Trebouxiales > Trebouxiaceae > Trebouxia > Trebouxia gelatinosa. The sequence continues at coordinate 27,268 of JUBA01000110.1, read as the reverse complement.
CTGTGTATTTGAATCATACTTCAGAGCACGCTTGCATTGCTAGGGCAGAGGTTGTTCAGGTTTGCTGCTTGTACAATGGATTCAATGGCTTTGCAACCACTGTGAGCGCCTTGCTGAGCTGCATGCTTCTTGTTTGCCCTCAGGACTGTCTGTTGCATGACATAAATTTGGGATGGATTGCAAGTCAGTTGCCACGTGTACAGCTGCATGGGAAGCGTCACAGTTTGAGCCACTTGCATCAAGCACAAGCTTGCGACCGCTACTGTTTGCCCTCTGAGCTCAAGACACTGCTCTTGCATGCAGGTCGCTAGAGGGCAAACTCCCACAGGAGGCCAAAGCGAAGCAGTGATCTCGTTCGTCCCAACAGTTTTGATGTGCATGGAGTTGAGTGTTGTTAGTGCATGAACTGAGCTCCGTGCTTCCTTGCAAGATGGTCCTTGCTGTGACGTATATGTCCAGAGCCTTAACCATTAGGTTGTGTGGCTATGTGGGGCGTTTGTCCCTGGTTTCGAGGGTACAACTTCTGGCAGTGTGTGCGTGATAGGCTGTGTAAGAATCTCTCGTCCCTCTCGTTTTACTTCAGTTATGATGGAATTTGACCATGAAGTTGAGTGTTACAAAGACTTTAGCAAAAAGACTTCTGACTTGAGTTTTGTCATCGACATCGCAAGGAGCCTACGGATCTTTTACTTCGACTCCTCCTCACTCCTGCCACTCAAGATTGGTACTTTTGTGCATTGCACATTCTATTTTCCATGATTGATCTTTAGGATAAGACACCCTGGTCGTCCAGCACATCAACTGACGAAATATAACGAATTTATTTGTGAAGGGCATACTACCTTATAAGCTTATACCGTAACACCCACGCCACATATACAGCTGGGCTAAACAAGGCTCAGGCTGTTATGTACACTGTTGACATCAACTTACTAACGCAGAGACACATGGCGTCTCAGACAAGACTGACTCTGGCTAGCATGCACATGAGGTTTGATGCAGACCTAAAGTCCTGATACAAGCCAAACCGCTGTATGCCAAGGTGCTGCAAAGACACAACTCTGCTGACGTGACCATCCCAGAGATCACGCATTGCGCATGCATGAAGTTGCATCGTGCTGAACTGCCTGCTTCCCAGTTTCCGGCGCTGCTGACAAACAGACATGTACAGCACCAGGGGCAAAGGCGACATTGCATAGGTAAGTACTCATTAACCTATTGTAGCTTCAGAATCCCTCTGATTAGGTAATATGCTGACCTGTGTACGCCTGCCTGCCTGCGTGAGGTCTGGTTGAGACACGCACATGCCAGCCTACTCACTAGCGGAGGCTAGCCACAAGCTATGCGCAAGCTGTATGTAGGTATTACTTAACTGTATACAGGTATTGCAAAAGGTGTGTGCAAGCTGCACACCAGTCTTAGTGATTGAGCATGTTGATTGCCGCACCCAAAGGCCACGCCGCCTCCACTTCCTCCTTCTTATACTGGATCTTCTTCACAAGCGTTACTTTTGTGTTCTCAGCAATTTTGAAGCCCTTGGTCATGAGGTTATGGCAGAATGAGAGATCTAAGCACATAAAGGGCGCTTGCTTTTCATCCACCTGCAACATGCTCAAGGTTCTAGGCAAAGCCTGGAGCACTTTCATGCGTTTCATGCGTGCAGCACTGTACAGCTGTCAGTTTGCCTTTGTTACAGGTTTGCGTGGCGAGCATAACAGGGAAGGCGTGACAGATATGCGATATGTGCCCAAATCAAACTCACATCTGGGAAGATGGTACTGATTTCTGAGGTCTTGAGCTTGCAAGCCTTCTCAGCTGCCTCTTCCAAATCCCGAGGCTTCATTTGGTAAGTCAAGGCTGCATGGTCCGCGATGATCTCTGCACAAGGTATGGTAAGGTTCAGGCACAGGGTAGAGTTGTTGCAGTACATAGGTCAGGCGTCACATGCTGTATGGTGTGTGACACATATTTCAACGGTTTCATGACAACATTTGTCATGTCACATGGCGTGCAAGTCCAGTGCCATAACAAAATCTCTGATGCCACACGACAGCCAGACATTGCGCCTGTGCTATGCATAGTGCAGAAGTAGGGAAGGCAGATGCTGTGGGACCTGTGATGTGTTAGTTTGTTGGCCCCCTGTAGATACAGCGCAGCGCATCACAGCACAGCATGGCACGGCAGAGCACACAAAGCATGGCCATGCGAGAGTCACCTGCTTCAACAGCTCGGTCCCAGAAGTAGGAAGACACATAGAAGGCCTTGGGGGCATGCCCACCACCCCAGGCTCCCGCAAAACTACACTGTGTCTGCACAGCAAACAAGGCGCTTCAATGCAAATATACTCACAGCTACATGAGTAAGGCACATTGATTGTTGCTACGTCTGCCATAGAAAGATTGATGACAGGGGCCAGCTGGTCATAGCTGCCCCTTGGCAATGTGCTTGCATTGCATCCTGGTCAATCATGACATACAGAGCATGCTGGACACTCTGCGTATTTGGTACACAAATGCGTCACAGTGTCGGCCGACAATTTGCAATTGAATGCAGGATGCAAGTACACACCAAAAGCTAATGTGACGCCACAAAACCTCCAACATCTTGTGTACACGCGGAAGTCTTACACTCCAGGCATGTCTGTACATACATCGGCACCAAAATAAAAAGTCAATGTGACGCTATGTTGCTCTATCCCAACAGCACAGGACTTCCTCCAAATCAGGGCAAGCTGATGCCGCTTGCTCCCATATACCACAGCATCAAGAGAAAGGGCTGGCTACATGATATCAGGATGATGTGATCATGCAGCACCTGCTCAGCACCACACGGCTCATTCTGCTTGAGGACCAGCTGCACTAGCTTGCCACAGGCCTCAGCTGATGCGCCTTCAGGTGCAGGTATCAAATCATACTCCACACCCCCATAGTTGAAAGAGCCCTGCAGCAAGGCATACACATGTTGAGTGTGCACATGCCAGGTTGCATGCTGACTGTGCAGCGACTTTGCTATACAGCATGATGCAAAGCTGCAACAGCAACCCACACAACAAAATCTAAGGAGGAGGAAGATTGGGGAGGGTCATGAGGTGGGAGGGGTGGCCAAATGAGGAGGACGACATGAGATGATCATCTTACCGAGTGATCTGTTGGGATGCATGGGTTGGCTTCGCGAGCACTCTCCCAGGCCAGCACTGCAGCTCGACCCGCCATCAAGCCATACCCAAGATAGCTGCAGCATACATGCAAGTTCACAACGTGTGCGTCAGCCAGTCCTCAGGTCTGATATCACAATGTGCACCCGACTGCCAATTGGGTCAGCAAGTCTGTCAAGCTGTGTTGCTTCTGATGAGTGTGACAGTTATGATGAGTATGTCAGTGCTGCATCTAACAGTTCAAGCGATGCTGCGTGCAGTGCTTGTGTACCAGTCAGGCATGCTCCAGGGGCTGACATCCGCAGCATGCAAGTTCATGTGAGGTATTATACTTGACTGCAGAAACCAGGGGCCAGGAACATACCTGTGGACATACACGCTGTACTCGACTCCGCCACCCTTGAGTTTGGTGACATATAGGGGGTCAGGGGCGGCTTTTGCCTGTGCATCTGTCAAAGCAAAGGCTTCCTGCACTGACCCTCCTCCTAAGTCTATGGCTGCCATGGTTTCGCCGCCATCTTTGCCCAAGAAACCCAGCAGGTAGTTGAGTGTCAGCCATGCAAAGGCACCTTCGTCAGATCCTGTATCACACAGCAGGCTGAAACACTGTGCCGATGCAAACTCATACACAGAGGTGATCATCTCTCATCTCCCAGATATACTTTCACCAGATGCTGTATCTCAACTCAGGCCACACATTGTTGCCTCCATACAGTCGTACACAACAGTCTACAAGTGCCAGCCGCGCAAATGCACTCTTGTACGTCCTGTCTTGTAACATGCTTGAAGCTAGACACATTGACAGCTCACAGCTGCATATACATGTAGCACAGCAGCTGGCATGTGGGTCCATGCTGAACCACACCACAGCATAATATCCCCAAGGTACCTATACGACTGTTCAGCACTGCCGTGAAGCACACACACAGTATAGAGAAAGGCATGAGCGGCGTGCAATACAGAACTGGGGCACAAACAGATCAGCCGTATCCCAAGTTGCAGGTAGCAGGCTAACAGCATCTGCCTGTGCAGGACACTGCTATCAGATCACAACAGCAGTTGTGCCTTGTGCATTAACAGGTAATATGCATGCGGGCAGTACCATCAAGAATAGTGACGCCTGTGTCCTTGTCCAGATCAAAAGGTGACTTCCCAAGATATTGCCGCACAGCCTTCAAAATGGCTTCAGCCTTGCCGTCTTTCAGCAACCTGAGTCCCGCAGTTGCACCAAGCTTGATTTTGGTCTGTGCCTGCAGAGCATGCGTGAACATCAGCGAATGGCCTTTCCATTTTTCTTGCCCTGACATCTCCTTTATAGGTTAGCAAGACTAAACACAGATTGCATGCTGAGTTGCACATGCCACCAGATACACCCAAGTTCACTGAGGGTGAGGGGAGGGGAAAAGGGCGGGGGCGAGGAGGGGGTCAAGCATGATCAAGGTACGTTGTTGGGAATTACAGCACTGCACTTTCTGAGAGAAACCCAACGGTGTTGAAAGACATAATGTTCTGCTTGACTCACGAGTTGCAGCGTCAATGCAAGGTAAGATAAGAGGAGCAAGGGACACGCTGTGTGCTGATCTCATGGCTAATTTTTGGATCTTGCACACAAGTCACATCTGAGTAAGTGCATCCGGAGCTGCTGGTATGCACATGTCAGGCCATGCCTGGCAACCTTGCACCTCATTTGCTTGTCAAAGTGCATGATGTTGGTGCAATCCACATATTTTGACAAAGTTTCATGCAGCATAACAGCAGTGCACGTCCATCACACAGGGATGTGACACAGGATACAGGCCTGGCAGACTGTGCATGATGACACTGATGTATAGCATGCAGCTACATGGCTGAAGCAAAGTGCAGTAAGACACAAGTACCTGTAGGTGCTTCGGAACTGTTTTCAGTGCCAGGTCAAGCAAAGGCTGCAAGGACTGAGCTGCGGTAGCAGGGTCATCTGCATATGAGCTCAGTCCAGGCTTCAAGTGATGGAGTGTGTCATTCTGAAGCTCCAACACACCCTGATTCTCCAAAAAGCTCACAACATGCACTCTGCTGCCTGTGCTGCCCGCGTCCAGCACAACTGCATAGACTTCTTTCGTGTCACCCCCAGACGGCAAGGGGTTGGCTTCCTTGCCTTGCTGTATCAAATCGTCAGTGCGCACATCAATTTTGGGCATGTCGTAATCTGCTGGTGCTGATCGCGGCATGACAGCAATGATGAAGATGACCAGGAGGATCTGCACATCACATGCACAGCACCCTCATGACATGCATAGCCTTTCAGATTCGTGTATGTGGTACATTTTCTGTATGTGAGCATGTGAAAGCTGCTGTGTTGGTGCATTGCATTGCCACCGTGCAGCATGTTTGCTAAGCAGAAGTTTGCTTACTGGTACTGAGGCAATGGTCAGCACTCCTCGGTACCTGCAGGGACAGTGAACTATCGCCTCAAAGTCGAGCTGCACGGAGTGACTGCAACTCGAGTGCAAGCATGGAAAGCTAAAGGCAGCCACTCAGCGGTTCGCCTACCTATGTGCCAATTCGGTTAAGCTCTCGTTTCGCCGCATGGTGACGCGCACAGTCTCGCAGTGGGCGCACGTCGCGTGGCAATATCAGCTCAGGCAATCAGCCGTGCTCACATTCAGTTTCGCAACGTACCCACAGTCTGTAAGTAGTGCTGCAGTGTACGAGTGCACACTGTCGAGCTCGTAAGTCTACTAAACGTATGCGCTACTTTGGTTGCACTTGGACCGATCGACTTCTTGCAGCCACTCAACCAGTACCGTTGTGTCGCTCGCTCAATACACAGCTAGCGATCGCCCGTTAACGCGCCCAGGTCAGTGTGCAGAAGTTTTGCAGTCAAGGCTTCGCACTGACCTCATGGATTACTGATGTACAGAATATGAAGTACAGCATTGTAGGTACCTGGACAAGCCGCAAAATTGGCTTGGAGGATTGCCCAGCAAATAGCATGTTGCAGTTCTTTCGAGTGCATGTCACAGCTGCAATAACCTCGCGCATGCCTGAGCCATTTTGTCCAGTTCTGACTTTACTTAGCTAGTGACACGCTTTGTGACACTATATGTACAGGCGCAGATCGAATGCTAGAAGCTGGACCTCTCGGGCCAGCTTGATTGCACATGCATGCATATTGCGATTTGCGACATCGGCTACGCTACTCATGCAGCATATACGATGCGTAATGATCCGACCGGATTCAAAAAGTTGAACTGTGCCATCATGCATCGCTTGCACCAAGAGTGCGTCTCTCAACTTGTGCACAGCGCACGGCCGCGGGGTCGTCATGTCATTCGTGCTCGCTGTTCTCGGAGGCGCAGCTGCCGTGGAACTCAGCAAGCTCTTGTCTAAGGACAAAAAGGTGTCCTTAAAAGAGCTCGAAGTCTTGCAAACGAAAGAGGAGGAGTTGCAAGGGGCGTTGCAGGCAAGCATAGACTATCATGCTGGTATGAGAGTGGGATAGCCTGCCGTGCTTGACGGCAGCCATCGTCGCATATAGGAGGTGCAGGCGGAACTGCGCAGAGAAAAGGCAGCGCATCGAGTAGATAGCGAGCGTGTAGAAGAGCTTAGCACATTTGCACAGGAGATACAGACGGTGAAGACAGAGTTGCAGGAGGCCAATGTAGCCAAGACGGATCTGGAGCAGAGGTCCACGAGGTTGCAGTCAGTCCAAGCAGAATTGGAACAGGAGTCCAACAGTTTAAAGTCAGACAAGCAGGAGTTGCTACAGAAGACAAGCGTGCTTCAGCAGCGGCATGCAGAGCTTTACAAGTCAGCAGTCAGCCTGGAAAACGAAAAACAAAGCTTGACACAGCAGGTCACACTCCTGATGGCTAACACTGCTTGCAGCCATCATGTTGCCATGATGGCTTGACCAAGCAAATGCACTACAGTGCTGCAGGTTGAGGATTTAAAGCAAATTACACAGACCAAAAATGAACAGCTGAAAAGCCTTACTAGGCATATGGAAAACATGAAAGAGAAGGCTGTCAGTGCATTCAAGCAGTACTCACAGCAGAAAATCACTGCCCCTGAGCTCCTGACAGAATTTGGTAGCTTAGGCCTGCAGACAGATGTCACTGCAGAGCAACTTGATGCCCTGCCTGTGGTTCTTGGTACCAGGCAAGTATGGACGATCTTGCAATTTACACTTGTATGAACCCTATATTAAGTGTGGTCAAGGGACAACAACCATCACGGTATGTCAGCTGCTACAGGGACACTGGAAGCATGGAAGAGCAACTCCATGCTGACTTCAGCAAGCAGGTTAGTTATATGTCAACACTGCATGTACAGTCCGCTTGCACAGCACATGACATCACACGCTCAGTTCCAACATCTCTGCATCAGTGACACTGCATGATCAACAACAGACCTTGAGTGTGTCTCTGTAGATACGTCTGGTTTACGACTCCCCTGACAGGCTGTCAACCTTCATGGAGAATGTTCATGCCAGACCAGAGCCAGAGTTCAGGGACTCTGCAGCACTTGAGTACAGGAGAGATCCTTTGCCACAGGAGCCCCATCCAAGTCCATCTGCAAGGTGATTGCGCATGCACTGCACAACTCAAATCAACACCAACTGCATATGACTACAGCACGGCATGCAGCATGGCTGTCAGCAGCAAGCGGCTGCATGGCTTTTAGATCTGCACCATCTGCAACGTATGTCATGCAAACCTCATTCAGTCAGCCTGTGTTACACTTGCTGCCGTACCACAGCTCTGGGAGATTTGCAGGGGCCGCCTGACCTTCCCAGATCTGAAGAGTCCTTCAAAAATGCGCCAGGGCAATCCAGCGTTCAGTTTCTTGCCTAACGGTGGCCGGCTGACGCCAAGGCAGAACGACAGCAACCAGTCAAAGGTAAGGCGTGCTGTCTGAACTGCTACTTTGTGGGGCTGCAGCTCATGCAGATAGCTGTGTCAAGCAACCTTCAACTGAACTAGAGTCACATTGCTTTCATATAATGGATGATTGCCACTGCACAAGTACATGGTAGGAAGGCAACTTTTGTTTCTGCAATTGTTCATTGTTCACCATTGTATTGGCAACAGTTTGTCAGGCTGAGCAGAGAATTGCATGTGCTGTGTTGTTTTCCGGGCAGTGCACCAAGTATTCAGTGTTTGTTTGAAATTCAGGTCTGACATATGCTCACCAGTTTAATCGCTTCACTATTGCAAGCTTGTCAGTTCACACAGGTGCCTGCACTCAACTTGTCATCTGTGGGTTACCAGTCCCCTGCAAAGTCACCTCGCAGAGCTCTACAGCCTACAGAAATCAAGACTGGCAATGGCACAGCACTGGTCTTCAACACAAAACCCCCAAAGGTGCAGTCATTGCATACATATCAGACGACGAAAAACTCGCCCTAACCCAGCACCTTACAACGCCTGCACGGCATGAATGTGGTCAGACATAGTGACATGCAATCATCGCTGGTGCTGGCAACCATGCCTAGCAACTATAGTGAGCAAGCTTGTTGATACTGTGCATCCTGGTACCCATAGTCAGGCCAACTTGCAATCAGCTTTGTGGCTTGCATGTTGCAGGAGAGCAAGCATGGCAGCAAAATGACTCTGGATCTTGGAGGACCGTCTGCAGAGAGGACTACTCCCAGGAAAGTTGCTACACCAAAGCGCACACGTTCAAGCACTGCAGCTGTGATGTATGACCGGGAGAATCAGGAACCTTTTGACAGTCTGCATGAGCTGCCTCTGTCCATCAGACAATAGATGACAGACTTGCAAAGGACTTATCCCATGTTGACACAATTGTTTGGTGCCAATAGCTGTGCCACAGTGTTCAGCTCCCAGCGTGCTGCTTCCGTTGGACAACTGCAACTACACCTTGTCATAGCTTTGCAACAGACCTGAAAGCCATGTTAGCCATAATCTTACATACCTGGTGTAGACATCAGCTGGCAGCAGCATTGCAACAATAACGTATTGATTCCTATGTTAAAGGTGATTGGAGTTCACAATTGCTATCCTGGTGTGTTGACATTGTCTCTGTGAGCGCACAAAATGTGATTTCGAATGGTGCTGCGTCTGCGTGCTGTAACAACTTGACTGTCAGCTGTGCTGAGAAGTATTGATTCCTAAGTGTGGGCAATCAGACCTAAACCGCTAGATCTGCACAGTCTGTGAGCAGTTCATTGACGCTGTAAGGACGTGCTAGACAGTGGCAACAATATATGCAGTGGTGATTGTACTCTGAATACATATGTTGCTGGTGGTACTGATCATGGCACGTAAATACATGAACACAAGCTGGCAGGTCATGTCAACATCATACTACACGCAAGTATAGCATCACACCGGTCTGCATTGCCCTATTGGGCAGCATCATAGTCCAGTGCTATCTTGTATACATCTTCGAAGGTCTCAGCAAAGTGAACATCAAATCCCTCCTTGACATCATCTGTAGCCAATGCAATCCACAGATAAGCAGCATAGCACTACTGATGCCGGTGTCACTGGTGGCACATGCAACACCTTTTGCAACACAAGCAAGTGCATGTACCAGGGCCACATGGGAGTTGACAGCTAATGAGCCAATGTGCATGCACATCATTCAGCGTGGAGCACTAGGAAGAGGAACNTGCATAAGCTCTGTGCAGATGGAGTCTCTGTGATGGGTCACTGACTTATACCAGATTCATCGCACAGGACGCAAATGTTCCTCAGGGGAGTGCATGCACTGGCCCTGTTTCGACAATCTTGCATGGAGGTATCTGTCTGTGCATCAGCTTATGTTTTGAACATGCATTCAGCAGATTTGTGCTAGCACTGCCAACATCACGCAGAGTTTGCACACGAGCAGCTTGTATACAGTGTAGCAAATTGTTGTGCCCCTTATCATGTAGGTATAACTCCAAGCTGACTCTTTGGTGCTCACAACCCTTGGAATGGCTGCTGTGCATGTCCTGCAAGGCCTCAAGCACGCCCACATAGCACATGAGTGACAGCGCCAAAAGCCAAAAGCATGTTGTGTCATGGTTTGGCACCGCTGCAGGCTTTGAATGGAGGGAGGCGACTGGTAGCACACCATGCCAACATCCTTCTACCTCAGTTGCACAGCTTTGTGCTGCTGGCAATGCCGTCAGTCGAAGCTCTCCGGAGCACCACCTCTAAAGCTGGCATGCTCTTGGTACAGGTACACGTCTTGCCTTGCATTGCTGCATGCGATGTACATCCGTGAAGGGGCTCTGCTTGCTAACAATTTCAAATGCTTTAGCATTGATGCTCCTGTTGATGATGCTGGTGATCAGATGGTTCCTATGCCTCTGCTACTTCTGAAGCAGGCGGCCTAATTTGGACAGTTTCTGCTGCCCCAACCAAGTCTCTGCAGCACTGCATTGACCCCAGTGATCAATTTTCAGCCTGAGCGATGCAAAATCATGCTGCTGCTGATGTGGCTGGTAATACTGGTGCTCTTACTGTTGAGCAGTGCCATTTAGTGCTGTAGCTGTGTATCTTGTTGCGTGTCTTTGGCAGCAAAAGCTCTGGCGGCTGAGTGCACTTCTGAGACATCAATTTCAGCTGTGACATTGCAGGAGATGTTTCAAAACCTGAAGCGAGGTCTTGACAGTGAGCTGGACACCATTGTACCGGTGCTAGCCAAAAGGTCCGGCGAGGTGAGATTTGCATTCCGCCATGCATGCCTGCTGTGTGTGGCTGTACAACGCTAAGGTTGCTATGGTTGCTTTCAGCTTTTGTTCTGCAATGACACCCCTATCTCTATTACAGCAGCAGGTAATTATGTAGCCTCAACATTTGCTTCACCAACACAGCTTTTGTACATACATTGTATAGTGACATACACAGCTGTGTTACACTGAGCTGCATCATAGTACACGATGCATCAAATGTGCATACCTGGTGATATGCAACTGAGCATAAGCTGGCACATTTGCCAAGAACTCATTCAACATTGCAGCCCTATCGCTTGCACCAGCTTCCTCACCTGCAAACAGCTCTGAGGCATTTTCTTGATCTGTGCACATGCTACACCTGGCCAACACTATAAAGCTGCTTGCTTTAAGAGCCCTGTCACTCACGAGTCTACAGTGTGCAGGGTCATCATTAATTGCCACCACACAAACAATTTCAAAATCTGAGCAACTGTCTGTAGGTATCGGTGGGTGGCCGGGACAACTTCCTGGCAGCTGAGTCTGACAAGACACTGGCTATGATGATTGAGTGCTGCTCCGAGACCAAGGTGGCGCAGGCCCTCCTGGCACATGCACAGCACAAGAGCCCTCAAGTCAGGGCCAAAATCGCCTCTCACCTGGACTCCCTTGTGCAGGGAGACACTGGACTGCGACTAGCAGGTAGATTATGCCGTAGGGTTTGAGATCATGTGCACCTTAACAGCCCTCTCATTCACATCTCCCTGTAACATAGCTATATGCACGTGGCTGCTAGCGCAAGCAGAAGATAGCCAAAGTGTGATTGCAGAAGTCTATTGTTACCAGATAGGATATAGCAGTTAGCCTTGATGACTGTGTGATGACTAAACATCAATTATTCATAAGTCCATAGCTCCAGCAGCCCACAGCCAAGTCTGCTCAGCAGCTTGGGTACAAGGACAAAGCCCCTACACTCAATCTTGAATATATTTGTTGCTGCCTTGTGTCTGAGCGATGCGCCAGGTACCTGCCGGGCTGTCATTGGCTGCTGTAAGTGCATTGTATAGCCTCACATGTAGCTTGAGATACGCTTGTGTTGTGCACGTAGCAGTGCACAGCTTGATAACATGTGCTTTTGACAGCAGACTGGCAGGACAACTGCACCACGCAACCTTGGCTGGCATCCCAGGTCTACACGATCAAGGCTAGCAAAATGGTCCATCTTACAGAAAACTTGACTAACTCAGCAGTGTGCTGCAAGATCAAGTGGTCTGTGTGGGCTGTTGAGCAGTGCGATAATCAGCTGGGGAAGGCTCTCTGGTTGCAAGAGACCATGCAACAGCATGCACACAGGAAAATGCATGACAGGTGGTTGTGATGGGCTCAGTGGATGCTTGCACTATGCAGGGAGCAGTGCACAGGTAGAGAAGGCATTGAGTCACAGGTGGGGCAGCAGGCTGCCAATGATGCGGTGTGGAGATGCCCAACTGACTGTCATTATGAATTGATTTGTGTGCTAATGAATGCAGGGAGCAAAGCACAGCTGGAGCAGGTGTTGTGGGCTGCAGCTGGGCTGGACTGCGGGTTGCTATATGCAGGGAGCAGTACACAACTTGTTGTTAGGCTGAACGGTAGATTGCCATATGCCGGGAGCAGCACACAACTGGAGAAGGTGTCTAGTGATGCAGTACGCCATGAGCACAGAATCACTATGGATCATGAGCACGTAGCAGGCGATGATGTTGGGGTTTGACTGGGGGCTTGTGTCTGCAGGCAGCAGTGCCCAGCTGGAGAAGGTGTTCAGGGCTGCGGTGGGGTTCCTGGAGGAGGGCAGCCTTGATGCCCGCACCTATGGCAAGCGCATCATCTGGCAGGTGTGGGCTGTACCCTAAACCATGCAATCATGCCCTTACCAAGTTGCAACAACTCCAATCAGCAAACTCAGACAAGTCTGCATGTCATGACAAGCCTGCAGTGGCAGCATTGTTGGCAAGGCGTCACCATGCTTGCTTAGCTGCTGGGTTCTCCAACAGTGAGTCTAGGCAAGTCTGCATGTCATGATCAGCTGCAGCACTATTGATACAGGTGGCAGGAGGCAGGCATGCTGTTGCATGATGTCACAGCTTGCATAACAACCAGGACGGGGCGTATGCTATGTTGGGTCTGCAGTTTTTACAGTTTGGGCAGGTGGCTTAGGTCACAGACACATTGCTTGATGTGGCAGGTTGGATGCATACTGTGTGCACAGCATCAGGCTTAGTCAAGCACTGCTGAGGTTTAATGTCAGGATACGGCAGAATGCAAACAGCTATGCTGGAAGCCATGCAAGGTGTAGCAGCTGATATACAAATGTGCAACATGACAATTCTGGCAAGCACAGCAGTTTGTGCACGTTGGTACGGCTTGAGCATTGACTGGACCTACACACAGCAAGCGAAGGCTACTGTGCATGCAGCGCAATTGTATCAGGTATCAGGCCTGACTCACCTGCAATGTACATTCCGTGGCATCAGTTCATTGATCATCTCCTGTACTACCTGCATTGCATTGGGTGCTGGAACAGACCAGGTGCATGTGGCAGCAGGAGCAGTGGTCAATGCACTTGTGAATGCATGGCCAGCCATGTTGAGCAGCACAAAGGCTTGCATATCAGTCATGTGCTCACCTGTGATTGCACTCAGCACAGCTGAGGCAGGGCATGGCCAGCCAAGCAAGCAATTATACTGTGGTGATGTGGGTGTGGATTCCACAACAGCTCGCCCTCTGATAACTCGGCGACTTGCCACAATCTGGTCAGAGCAGATCAGAGCATGAAAAGTTGATCTTTTGAATCTCCTACCAAGCATCTTGAGTTCAACCATGTTACAGATGTTTCAGGTGCACCTGACTCCACAGAACTGTCATCCATCAGGTACAAAAGTGCTTGCTGGCTGTGACAGGTGAAGCAGATGGTGCGAATGGAGGAGTTCAAAAGCATGGCCAGCCGTGTGGGTGCAGAGGCCAAGCAGCGGCGCGTGTGGGAGGTATTGGACAGCACAGCTGGCCTGCCCGCCCCTCCCCTTCGCTCAGCTTACACCTCCCGCTCACCCTCCTCCAGACAGGTATGGCTTCACAGGGTCAGCAATGCAAGCAGTCAACACTCATGATGGCTTGTTGTGAGCAGGCACGCAACTGCAGAATGATCCCAAGCTGACTTGGCATAGCTTGAACCTTGCCCCATCAGTACAATGCAGCAGGGCACATGAGGTTCGGCAACTCTTGATCAGAGCATGAGGCTGCTGCCAATCTGTGCCACATTCCTATGAAGCATGCAGCTATGCTGCCTAAGTTCTCTGACTGGTTACCAAGACTCTTGTTGTTAACGTTGAAATTCTGACGAACATAGAGAAAGCTGACAGCAGTGGCAAAACCCCTTCCTTGTCCATGACTGCAGGGACTGGGGAGTCCCTGGGGCAGTGGGGCTTTGGATCTGCCCTCTACCCCTACACCTACCTCCCCCTCCCCTCATGCCAACAGGCATCCCTTCGCCTTGCAGACCCCCCCTGCCAGCACACGCACCCCTGGCATTGGCAAAACCGTCACCAGTCAAGGCACAGATGACAATATGCTATCTACATCTTACCTGCTGTCAGAGTATAACCCCTTCCCAGGCTCAGTAGGGGCTGCTGGGACCAGCCCCGCACTTGGGGTCAGGACAGGCGTAGCAGCTCCAACAGGTCTGGGGCCAAGTCCAAAACGAGCCTCAGGCGCATCAGGGTATGCTAGTAAAGCCCTTGCTGGTAGGAGCGGATCTATAGCAGGCGCACAGAGCAGGCGGAGAACCTCCAGTAATTCAGACCAGTCAGACAAGCTCTGACACCAGTCCTGGCAGTCTCACAAACATGGACTTTGTGGGCTGTCTCTGAAGTCGTTGCCTACTGCAAGTCTGTGAAAAGGGCAAGTGTACTCACGGGCAGGACGATGTGGAACTGTCGGCAAGGACACCATCTATGACATAGCAATCTCGTGTGCTGACACAGCTGCCTGTCGTATTCTCAGCAACGTTGCACGTTAAGCACCATGCGCATCACAGTGTACCTGAGCTGACTGCATGTGGCTGTTTGCTTAGTCAGATACGTAGGTAGGTGCATGCATATCAGCATATGCTGATATGACTGCTGTAGAATGCGTCTGTATGACCAGAATCATGATTCTGCCCACCCTGGCAGTTGCACTGTTTTGCAACTTCATGGGCGCGGTGCGTGTAGTGCCTTTGGGTTTTGTCTGTTGATTTGTCTCGACAATGATGTCTGCTGCAGTAGCTGTCTTTCTATGTGCGGTCTGCACGTGACCAGAGTGCACAGCTGTGGCAGCGTGGGAACTTTTGTAAAGAACTTGAGCCTGCTGCTCGTACGTCAGCATTATGAGTGGAGCTGCAGAAGATGTCCTAAACTAATCACGCAGCTTGCCCCAATTGCACCAATCAGTTGATATGCCATACACGAACTGTAGCTATTTCACTAAGCGTATCTTTCATACTATACAACACAGCTAATCTGACCGTGCATGAGCCAATGACATGTCATCGCTGTATGGACATAAGATTCTGTGGAAGGGCCATCCCGACAGACACCACAATCTCTGCACAGCATACAGCGCTTAGCACCACCACCCACTATCTGTTGCTGTATCAAAACAACACGTTAATCTGCACATACTCAAGACAGGCTACATGGTGCATACATGCACACGGATCATGCATTGTATCAAGGCATATAGGCCATGCCCAAGTGTGCATGATGAGGACTATATGACGCATGCATATCAAACTTGGACTGCCCATGCATTGTGCAGCATTGTTGTTGAGAAGCTTGCTGCCATGCAGTGCTGAAGCTGCAAGAACAGGGCTGAAGCAAATTGACAGTGCACATACCACTCTTATCTGATCGCGTCTTACCTACAGGGCTGTGAATGTAACACAAACACATCTGCATGCTGTACAGTGCAAGCCACATGCATTATCTCAGTGTGATGCCAATGACTTGATTGCAACAACGTGATGCATACTGTTATGAAGATCTTACCTAAGCCCTCCCGCACAGACAAGTTGACCTTGATGATGTCTTGCTTGCCCAACAGAAACACATCACCAACATAAATGTGATTGGTGGGTACATACACGCTGAAGAGCTGCACATCCCCTTGCACATCCTGCAGCAGCAGCAGTGCAAGTACGTTCTCATTGCATGATACATGGGTGCATGAAACTTCACACATGTAAACAAGCCACTTTATCAATGTAAACACACCCTTCTGAAACAACTATCGTCATATTGAGTCAACCTCACCTGCAACAGTGTCTGTCCTGTGATGAAGCCAAAGGCAAACTCCCCATTCCGAGGATGCCGTATGAGCACACACTCTCGGAAAGACTGCGTGGTCTCATTAGCTGGGTTTACTGCTGCGCTAACTTGCTTAGCTGCTGAGTAGATGTGCTTGACTAGCGGAAGCTTTTTTATGATCCACTCTCCCACTTGCAACAAAAGGCTCCCAAGCCATGATGAGACAAACACCCCTGCAAGTGTCAGCTGATGCTACAACCCTGACAACTTTAGCATGTTTTGATCATGCGCAGTGTATGCTGTGAATGTTGCATAGATTTGCCAAGGAGATTGCACATGTTAAAGCTTGACATTACAGCTTTGACATTCGTCATACTTGGCAGTCCTGGGTTCAACACAGGCCTGAACATAATTTTGAATACTGGGTCATACTGCACAGAGCAAGCAAAGAGTGTGCTGTTCATCCTGATGTACATATACTAGCAACACAACTTGCCGTCATGCTCCAGGCAATGTCAACTCACCTGTGCAGAAGATGAATGCCATAGATGTAACAAACCCCAACCCAAAGACATGGAACCCAAACAGAGCTTCATACACTGGCTGCAAAGCATGTGTTGCGATTGTTGAATTATGGGACTTATATTGATGCAGACGGCATGCTGCCAAGCAGTCTTACTGAGAAGAAATTGTCAAAAAAGGTCAGAAACCACCATGTGACATATACTGTCACAACCAGTGGGAACAGAACTGCACTGCAGCCAGACAGTAGGTTGTGAACCATTTGAGGTGCACCCAGTGCGGGTTTTGCAATGTACGCAGCCAGGCTCACCAGCCACTCAGAAATCGCCTTGACACCCAGCTCGAGGTCACTGCTGAGGCTACCTACAGGTTGACACCACAGACTCATGATGGTATAAGCACTTTGCAATAGGACGCTGTCAACAATGTGGACAGCCATCGGTTACTCTCGGCGCTCTGCATGTCCATCAGACTGGGCTACTGTTCAGCCTATTGACTGACCTCTTTCGATGTCGAGTGACCATGCCTTGGCGACTTTGACTTCGGACTGTCTTCGCCTGTTGCCACCTCAACAAGGCTGTCGTCGTTGCTGAGCGGCGTTATCTCGTCTTCGTTTTTGGGCATAAGGCGAACTGGCCAAAAATCTATAGGCGACCTCTTGCGATCAACTTTTCGTTCCAGCCTGAAGAGGCGGTGCTACCAGTAAATTTGGCGCTGCGGAGCGTCAGGTAAGCCGCTAGTCGCTTATCACGTCTCAGACCTAACAATCGTCGTGATCACAGAAAGTGCAGCAGCCTCCTTCACAGAATGGCACTGACGCAAGCTCAGCAATGATAGTGCACCTAGTGAGTTCACCCTCTCGAAAGATGCTGCGCGCAGAAGCAATTAATGCAACAGCGTGCACTCTAATTGCTCTGCGCAAGCAAGGAAACTATCGCGTCCATCTTCTTCCTTGGAAACTTTTTCCGCTGTTGTGTAGAGTGCAGTGGAGTGAATAGTGACTGCGGAGCACTACAAGCCTCGCCAGTCATCATTCGACCTCGCAGTATACTCACGTAGTGCCGTGTGCATGTGCGCGACATGCAGACAGCCCTGCAACAACGCTTGAGCTGCTGTCTTACCAGTCACGGTCCGTTCACCAGGAGACCTTTGCGCTTGCGGCAAAAGGCTCGAGGCCATCATTCAGCAGACCAGCCACAACGGTGCCGCACACATTTGCGCACACTTCAAGCAGCTTATGGCGGTCAGCAGGCTACACAGCAACCCCGTGAGCAGACCAGTTTGGCACTGCGTCAACCAGCTATAGTGATCTCTCGGAGTCAGCTTGCTGGCAAACAAGTCGTAACCCGTACCGATGGCCGCATACTCGGAGTGGTGGACGGGCTCGTGGCGGACCCGGACACGTACAAGGTTGTGGCTGTCAGCTTGAGTAGAAACAGCACTGCCTTACCAGGAGAGGAGCCACAGCAGATAGGACTCATGAGCTTGAAGCAAATCTCAGACGTGCTGCTGGTTCATGACGAGCGAGCTATACTTCGAGAACAGCTCACGATAGGTCTACCTTACATACAGCTAGTCGGCAAGGCCGTTAAAACAGCTGATGGCAAACTGGTTGGCAAGGTGAGGCTTCTACTTGCCAGATCGTTCCTGCCAACACCTATTGTGTTCATCAACGCCATCTCAACTGAGCTTGCATCAGTTGGTGACACCCTACCACCACTGGTCCCATTGTAAAGCACCGGCATACAGGAAACATTACATCTGTATTTGACAGTAGCAGTTGTAAGTTTGTCACAAACTTCACAGTGATGTTTGATTGCATTCTGCAGGTTGTAAGTTTGTCACAAACTTCACAGTGATGTTTGATTGCATTCTGCAGGTGCGAGATTTTGACTTCTGTCCAGATGATGGCCGAATCACACGGCTCATCATTGACGCACTTGGAATCCCTGCCGTCCCCAGGAAGCTGCTAGCGTGCCAGGGCGTTCAAATGCAGCTAGTCCAGAGAGCCACATGGAGCTCCATCACATTAGCCCCAGGGGCTGAGGCAGACATTGACAAGCTCACCACTGGAGTTTTTGACTCTGCAATCAACTTGTTGAAGGTACAACACCATCACTGCTTTAACCCGTGGTCAGTTGCACTTTCACCCGTGAGGTCAAGCACAACAGACTTACCGTCAACACACAGTACTCTTGCTGTTCTGAGTTGCCAGTGAAACAACAAACACATACACAAGCTGGAGTGGCACATGCACTCAACATGGCAGCCGCTTGCATGAGTGCATGTGGCACTCCAGCTTGTGCATGTGTTTGTTGTCAAGAATCGCCAGTCTGCGCATATGGCATGTAATATCTGCTTTTGCTGCAGAGATCCATCCCCTTCATATCATTGACAGATGGTGGAGATGGTCAAGCTGTGAATGAGGACATGGCCTACACTAACTGGTGGATTGACCATGGCCAGGAATATGAGCGATGTGTAGGCAAGGTTAGTCACATGTTTCTTACCCGCTTTCATACCCCCCAACATCATGCCATTTTGTGCATAACAAATTTTCGGGTGCACTGCAGCACACAGAATTGAGACGGTGCAGCACATGGCCAAATGTCACTGTCTGAATGCCCAGTTGCTTTGTGCAAATTGTTATAGTGGACCTGACAGCTGTGACATGGTATGCATGTGATTGTAAACAGCTTACCAGCAGGGTTGTCAGCAATGTTGCAGATATGAGGTTGCCTGTTCTGACAGTTCTGATGGGCACTGAACACTGTACATATCATTGATCATTCATTGATCATTTTGTACATGCATTGCTGTCGCAGATAGTTGAGTCAGATAAGGCATGGCAGATTTAGGTGACAATTGACCAAGTGCTATGCCTCATGATCCATTTGAGTGTGTGGTCACAATGGGACACTTACATGACCAAGTCATTGTCCAACGTGCATAGTTTTAGCCAACCTGATACATATGCTGCTTAGTTGAGCGGGCTTTTGACTGCATTGTCAATCAAATGCTCATGGGTAGCCAGAGTTCAATGTCCCTGAAGGGATTGAAAGTCTAGCCTGTGTGTCAATGATTCAGAAGTATGCCAGATAATGCTAGGCGCCTACTGGCTGTGCTCTGCTGTACCTTCGGACAGCAGTTTACAGTTGCAGCACAGACAGTTTCATGAGCCAAAGGGGTGAGTGAACCAAGTTGCTGTGTATGTTTGCAGCAAGTGCGGAGGCCATCTGAGGCCGCCATTGCAGCAGCATTGGCAGCCCGCCGACAGGCACAGCCCGCCCCTGCCACCCCCCAGGCCCTCCCTCCTGCCCGCCAACCCACCTATGCCTCCCAACTGCAACCACAGGTATGTGTAACATCAGTGAATCCGTATATGATATACGTCAGCATGACATGTTATATGCCGATGCATCAAGACATCATGGAATGGCCACTCACTCAAGCCTCCCAACTGGAATCACAAGTCACCGTTGACCATGCAAACACAAATGCTTGTAACATGTGCATTGCTTGGCAGTCCTGCTCTCTCTCCGCCCCTGCCAACCCACTGCAACTGCAATCACAGGCATGTTACTGTTCTCAGCTCATTGTGCAAGATGCCTGCATCTGCTGGCAGTTGTGCTGCATCAGCAGGCCCTCTTTGCTATTCGACTGGCTATTTACTGGAATCGCAGACATCACTGTCAGGTGTGCATGTTGCAGATGTCCTCTGCCACAAGACAACTGCAAGCCGAGCCTGCTGGCTGGCAACAAGGAACTTTCCAGCAGTCACAGCAGCAACAGCCGAATGAGTATCCCCGCAGCAGGGGCTCAAACTGGCCGCAGCAGTCTGCTTCGCAGCAGGCACAGCGTGGTGGGGAAGCACAGGTTCTGAACCAGGAGGGCCGAAGGCAACCTCAAACTGATGGTGACATGCAGAGGCCTCGCTTCAGGGAGGATGCTCAGCGGCAAAATCCACCCACTGTCACAATGGATTTCCAGCAGCCTAATACGAGCAGGTCTTCCTATCCGAACACGGACTCGCAGACGCTGTTGTCAGCACAGCAGCAATCATTACAGCAGCAGGCACCCTTCCAACAAGGGCAGTATCAGCAGCAGCAACAGCAAAGCCGACAACAGCTACAGCAGCAGCCATCTTGGGCCAACCAGAGACAGCAGCCTGGTTCCTTTCAGGCCAACAACTATCCAGAAAGCGTCAGGAAAGTAGAACAGCAGCGGCGCTCTGCTGCAAGGCAAAGTGCCGGCTTTGAGGAGCCTCGCTTTGACCCACGTAGGCGACGATCCAACAGCACACTTCATCCTGACAGCCCACAGCTCAGGCGAGCCCAACAGCCTCTGCTGCAGGACTCTTCTGTGTCACCTAGCTATGGTCCCAACCCGCCAGGCAGTCAGCAAGCCCAAGTACAGACCCCACAGCAGAATGCGCAGACTGAAAGCAGGGTGAATGAGCCAATTCAGGCTTACTCTGGCCCTGCTGGTTCATCCCTGCCACCGCCACAGTTGTATAGGCAAGCTGACAATGCTGCTGCCTATCAGCCTGCGCCAGGCAATGCTGAAGGCGCACGGAATTATAGCAGAGGCATTGAGCAGTCAAGTGATGTGGGCAGTCGGCGCAGTCACCCTCAGCAGGTATGACAGCTGCGTTCAGCATCAGAGCTTACAGTTTATAGGAAACCTTGCTTGCAAATGCTCCCCATGTTGTTAGTCAATAGTCAGTAGGCGCATGAAGGCAGATACTGCTCCAGGTTACTGTCATGTTGCAACGCACTGTTGTGATTGGTAGTGAGCTGGTATTGCTGCTGATTGCTTGCATCCGAAGCCTGCATGCCTGTGTTCAAAGGTGTTTTCGAGCCATGATTGGGCTTTGAGTCATTGGGATCTGCCAATGATGAGCCACTGGGCCTTGAGCGGACGTTGTGTGGAAAGAGCTGTCATGCAGACATATGTGTCATGACTGGTCCTGGTATGTGTGAAGGATGTTGTATACTGTGGTGTACCATGCAGGAGTCTGAAGCAGCTCCCTCATGGGCAGGTGGATATAAGGGCTGGACACAGCAAACCCCAGAGGCTGCGCCTGAAAGACTTGCTGTTAGCCCAACCAGTACTATCGACGTAGCATAGCCTAGCCCGAGCAATTGCCCGCTTCTCTGCACGTGCTATTGTCTGAGGACTAGTTGTGTGTGAGTATGATGTACACAACGTCATTATTACGTTTTCAAGGATACAGCATCGAATGGTCATATCCATATCCAACTGTATCGGCCATTCGATCCTCATTCAAATTACGGATGCTGCCGACAAGCATCTCATGTAGCAAGAATGTAAGTATCTGAGCCAAAAGCTATAGTTGTGCAAATTGAGGACAACTCTTTCCATCTTGCCATCTTTACAACCCTACTCAAATTGTCTGCCAGCCATGATGACCATTTGAACGATTCATAACGATGCAAGTGTGATTACAGAACTACATGCCTGTTGCCAACGAATTGCTATT
The DNA here is from genome assembly GCA_000818905.1 of Trebouxia gelatinosa. Classification (NCBI taxonomy): domain Eukaryota; kingdom Viridiplantae; phylum Chlorophyta; class Trebouxiophyceae; order Trebouxiales; family Trebouxiaceae; genus Trebouxia; species Trebouxia gelatinosa. The sequence continues at coordinate 5,120 of JUBA01000110.1, read as the reverse complement.
TGCGTTCCATGACAGGTACGCAACATCCCCTCTTTGTCGGGGGTACTGCCATTGTACAACAAAGAACAGCAGACCACACAGAAAGCTAATACCGCCTACCACAACATATGCTATGCCCAGAAACTTGTTACTGCCACCCAGCCAAGATGTAGTGCTGAGGACGACATGCTTCTGCCCATCAAACTTGTATGTGTTGTATCTGTTGGCTATGGAAACTGTAATTGTCGCTCCTTTGGGAAGATCTGTGTTGATGCGACCCCACAGCTTTCTGAAATTGGCCAATGCCGAGGTTCGCATCCATACAATGAAGTGCTCATCCTGATTCAAGGGCCCTGCACACAGGTTTGTGCTCAGGTGCTGACCTTACCCCATCAACCACACTGTTCTTGGAGGAACAGCCGTATAATGGATAAAGTGCACGTGCTTTGATCAATGACACGGTACAACCGCTATCAATGCCAACGCAAGTTGTGTTCTGCCTACCTGTGATTGTGTTACCACCGCGATGTGCAGCATTGGCGTCCAAGTTGAAATTCTGTGGCAGCACAGAGCCAAACTTGTACTTGACATCGCTCCCCCAGGCTATNCCCCCCCCCCCCCCCCCTCCGCCTTTGTGCATCAAGATAACAACAAGTGCTTGCACATAGGTGGAAGAAATGGACAACAGTGGTCATTGGCTCCCCAGTAAGCATCTACTGTGGCAGTGCAGCCAGATCTTTCTGGCAGAGATTGTCATTGACATTGCCAAACATGCTGTGGTGGGCAAGTTCAACGAGATCCGTCCTGGAGTCTACCGCGAGTTCATGAAGGTAATCTTGTAGCCGCTCAGCCTGCTGTGTGTCTTAGACACAGATGGACACGAAGCCAGTCTGCAGCATTAGGTCTCAATGATTGCAAACAATTGGTGCTCGCAGACTGGAGCTTCCACTTCGTCCTGTGATGCCTCATTGCACATGGTGTTCAAAATCACCGTCATGCAGTCACAGTGCATGAGCCCTATTCATGCTCAAGGCGGAACTTCAGACACAGCTCATCAGCCTTGTGATATTGGCATAGAATACTTGTGCATGGCTGCATACACAGCACACATGATGCCCGCACTGCTACTTGTCTGTCCCCTTGATGTGACAGCTAGCGTGATGAAGCATGCGGAAGCAGCATACTGTCTGCCTGCACCACCTCCTGTTGCACAGTGCAGTAGGCATGATGAGACATGACCGTTTACTTTCCTCGTTGAAGTCTAAGGTGCACTTCAAGTGACCACTGCTGACTAGACTGTCTCTGACCTTGCTATCCATCTGTGGACGCAGAATCTCATGTTGCTTGCTGTATATGGAGACCTCAACATGTTGTAGCATTCAATTTTTGCATGACAGCTTGATTTGACAGCTCGTTGAGAGATATACTGCCAGTGTGGGCTGCCTGGCGTGGCGAGTTACAACTTGTGCATACTATTGAACTGCTTGATCTTGCTTGCAGGATGTGTGTGAGAGAGTTATGACTAGTCAAAGTCACAATGTTCATGCAGTCATGGACTTTGAGCCGTTTGGCCCTGCGGCCTTGTTCTTCAGAGTACTACTTACGTTCTTGGTAATCAGAAGCGAACCACTGTCAGGAACAAGGTTATCCCTGTGGGCTATCAGCGTTTGCGCTGCCCTAGCAGGCTGGGGCATAATGTGTGTAGTATGTGCCTGCCTTGGGTTTGTCATGAAGAGGCTGGCTTTCCTGTATCTGCGGCATTATGACAAAATATACATTGCCAAGACCAATAGGGGCTTGTGTCGAACAGAGCGGTTGAATTCAGAGACACACCTGAGTAAACAAGCATAGAAAATAACTGTTTGACCCAGCTTTATATACCTACCTCGTACTCGTGAACACAACAGACATTAGACCTGATACTCCAAGGCACACAATGCCTTACAGAAACAGCATGTTTGCAAAAGCTACATCATTGCCCATCCAGCTTTGCGCTATGCATTCAAGCAGCATCTGCTCTCGAAGCTCATCATCACAATGTGATGCAATCTTGATCAACGCATATTCTGCAGCACTGCTCATCACCATCTGACTTGTCTCACATGGCTGCTGCAGCTCATTGCCTTCAACATCATAGTACCGTACAGGGTGCTTGCAGCCGCCTGTCATCATGAACAGCAGTGGAGCAAGTGGATTGAATGCTCTTAATTGCATCTGAGCAATCTCATTGCTGGCTAGTCTACCAAGGAGCCTGGCTGCTGCTGCACTGCTACATGCACAGAAGCACGCTGCTGGCTTGCTGGTCCTACCACTGCAGCTGCATGACTTCTGGAATGTCTTGAGATGATGTGCAATGGCTGCTGCGGCGCCTGCTTGAACCACTAGCACCTGCCAAAAAAACAGAGAATGAGCAATTTGCCTCGCACCACACCCATGTCAACACTACTTAGCATCTGCTGAGGTCAGACGCAACAAGACACACACGTCTTCATAGCATTGTACTCAAGGCAATGTATACAGTGTAGTGCAATTTTGACAACAGGCTAGCAGGCATGCTTGAGCATACAGCTGATCTGAGTATAAATGTGGGCATGCATACAGCATAAGGCCAGATCGACTTCACTGCAAGATCTTGCAACTCGAAGCTGCAAGGGGTCTGCAGCAGCATTGCCATGCCGTAAGTCTGCAAGACTATCCAAAAGTGAGCCAGATCATGCTTGTGGCTGACGCTTGCATAGCAAAGAGCTTAAGTTTCCGGACGAACACATGAACAGTACATGCAGAAAGTGTCAACCTTGAGGTCTTGAAGCTTGGCCAGATGTAGCAAGGTTTGAGCGGCATGCATGGCACCTTCCAAGGAGGGCCCCTGAACCATATGCACCAGCCCCAACAGCCCGCCTGCTCTAGATATGGCCTTCTTCCTGCATTTGTGGACCCTTCTATTGCTGTCACAGTTAGGAAGACAGGGGAGCGAGTCAAAAGACTAGACTTCTTCCTGCATTTGTGGACCCTTCTATTGCTGTCACAGTTAGGAAGACAGGGGAGCGAGTCAAAAAGACTAGACAACAGTCAATAGGATTAGTCATGCATATGTCTACATATGGCTTGGACTGACATGATCACAAGCGACACATGAAAGCTGGCATCACAAGTGACTTTCCTGCAAACAGCGCAATATTGGCATCGGCAAGCACCATGATGCAGCAATGTGCACATGGCATCTTGGACCTCCATAGGAGTAGGCACAAAGCTGCCTACTGCAAAAAACAGATCACACAATGTACTACAGCGCAGCATGCTGTTGCACGCCTTATGCTGTTGCAATCACTGCAAAACTACAGTGCTGCGCTCAGCGCTCACCATGTGCTTCATTGTTATGTGTGACACATGTGTTGCAAGCTGTGAAACCTGGAGGAAGCCAGCAACACAGCAGGCAATGCAGCATTGTGGATCATCCTTGATGACATTTGCAATAGTGCACGGCAACCTATTGCGTGGTGTCATGCAGACGCACAAAACGGCTTGCCTGCTGACTAAAGTGGCTGAGGCTAGCGTGCACAGGGCAGAGGCCGCAGCGTTTCTGCAGCTAATGTCACTGGACTTCAGCATTGCCACCAGCGCTGGAATGAGCCCACATGCACATGCCTCACTCTGCATACCAGACAGACCACATGTACAGCATGCAATAACTGCAGAAGCTGTGTGTGTACCTCTTCAGCAGGTTTTACTGACCATGCAGCAGTCAGGTTGGGCTCATCAATACAAAAACACCCAGCTTGCATGTGCAATGATTCACGTGTTTGCACCAGCTGGAGGGCAGATCCGGGTGCTGGGTATATACTGTTGACACAATACCAGAAAGTTCCTGATGCAGAGATGAGACCCACAGACTGTCAAAGTCATACAGTGAAGTCACCCCATGATAATGCTCGTTACAGACATACGATGTCACATATGACAACTCACATGGTAGCCCTGATCCTGCAGTATCTCCCGCAGCGCTGCAGCAGCATGGCCCCCACAGGCATGGTGAGGGCACTGCTGGACCAGCCCCACAAGCCAGGGGACAGCCCCTGCCCTGGCAAAGACTGCAGCATGCCGCCGATCTGACGCTGCCAGCGCTTGCAAAGAGCTGCATGCCATTGCTCGGGCANTTTGAAGGCTGGCAACTCTTGCTGAGTGAACTTGGAATCTGCGGAGCGGCACCGCTAACAGCGTACACTCATTGTATAATTTGGCTGCAACTGCAATCAAGAAGGCCTCACTCTTTGGTTCCTTGGAGGGTCTCTGCTCAGCACCCTGCGAGGCCATCGATACAGCCGTAAACCTGTCCTTCAGCCTTGCGCTCTCATCCAGGGTTACGTTTGCTTCACTGAATCAGCCGAGACCTTATCACTGGCGTTGCAGCTGTTTCGTGACAGCTAGTAGGCGTTTCGCCGGTGGTATTGAAACGCTTCAAAGGAAACTTCGATTTGACGCGGCAGTCGTAGCGACATGTACGCGTCGTGTACGCGATGTACGAGGCGCAATGTCGCTACGACATCAGGAGGCACGTGTGCAGGATGTGTGCGACCGCTCAGTGGTTGAGAAGGGCGTCAGAGCGCAGCAACGCGAGCAGCTGACTGAGAAGTGATCGCGCATGCATAAACGGCTCGGTGTTGTTTTGTGGCGGTGGCCACAAGCGACACTTTCGTTATCTAATACTCAAGCCGGTCGCCAAGTTCCGCCAGCATGCCATCGCTGCTTTTCGAAAGACAGCAACGACGGCGATGACAGCAGTTTGACCNAGTTTTGCGCTACAATAGCCTGCGGGGGTTTTTATCAGTCTCACCCATCCTGGTGTCAACAAGGGTTTGAAGGCTGGCAACTCTTGCTGAGTGAACTTGGAATCTGCGGAGCGGCACCGCTAACAGCGTACACTCATTGTATAATTTGGCTGCAACTGCAATCAAGAAGGCCTCACTCTTTGGTTCCTTGGAGGGTCTCTGCTCAGCACCCTGCGAGGCCATCGATACAGCCGTAAACCTGTCCTTCAGCCTTGCGCTCTCATCCAGGGTTACGTTTGCTTCACTGAATCAGCCGAGACCTTATCACTGGCGTTGCAGCTGTTTCGTGACAGCTAGTAGGCGTTTCGCCGGTGG
>KN805296.1:1444-37959 GCA_000818905.1 Trebouxia gelatinosa | reverse complement strand
AAGTAAGATTGCCTGTGGGTTCTGTGAGTGCTGAGGCCTGTGTTGTCCACATATATGAAGGTTTGAGCAAGACAATGGGTACTGGCCCGATGGCAGCAATGCATAGCTTCCTATGCAGTATGGCAATCTTACAGGCACCCTTGTGAAGGCATTGGCCTCTGCTTAAAACTTTCTGGCGTGGGCAGGGCCTTGTGTCTGACCACCTTGCGTCCTGTGGGCAAGGTTCAGCTGATACATATTCGGCCCATGTGCCAAGCTAGGCATGTACCTAGGTGCTGACCTTGAACAAGCCGTCAGAATACCCATGTAAAGGTACTGCAGCCATGCGCTGTAGCAGTGATTTTCACCCAAGCTCAATGTACGTATGCTTGCAATATTCAGTCACAATGACTGGTCTACCATGTGTGCACAGTAGAAGCCTATGACAGATACAGCATGAAGCCAGAGTCAGCGTGAACATACTGCCAAGCATCTGCTTTTGTTTAGCTGAAGTTGCTCTGCAAAGTTGCTTGTGTCTGAGGTGACCTCGCTCCATATGCAGGTATGATAGCACGCATTTAGATGACGTGCGACACCTTGACCAGGATTACCAATGCATGGCCAGCATGCTCCAGGAGGCAGAGCAGCAAGGCATCCTGGATGTTTACCTGGCCGTGATTACCCACCATAGTCAGCACGAAGTCAAGCACCGCCTGGCATGGCAAAGAGGCCGTGCGGACACAGAGACAACTCACGAGACGTTCTCTGAAACCAGCGTGTCTGACTGAAGGAAACTGGATGGCAGCAACCCTGGCTGGGAACAACAGCCTGTGTGTTTCCAGTCTACATCTCATGACAGTAATGATGTCCTCATGCAGGTGAGCTCACTGCAAAACACAGAACGCAGAACAAGAAATCCTGCTGTCATGTCTATGTATCTCCAGCGGCATTAATCCTGCAACTCGACTGTCTGCTCACACTCAAGCTGCTGAGTGTGGTACACAAAATAAAGGCATGCATGAGTTCAGGTGCAGCAACAAATAGTCAGTGACAAGCAGTGCAACCATGCTGTTGCTGCGCATCAATGCAATATTAGAAGCACTGAAAGGTATCCAGTGCAACACATTGCAGCTGGGTGCCTACAAAGTCAGCAACAGATGGCACAAGGTGTTTCAGGCGTTGGTGATGCCCTTTGCATGCATAACAGCACTTTGACAGGGGGTGGCATGATAACACTTAGCTTTGCGTCAGGCTTCAGTGTATCTGTTTGTCCATGATTTCACACACAGATATTTTTAATGCATGTCTTGGCTCATTATGGCTTAGGGTCATACCATTTCATGCTCTTTTTTAAACATGACCTCATCTTTGCGCCGCAACATGGGATTGACAGACTCTATATCATTTGGAATGCTCTCCTGTATGGTGGGGGCCTGTTGCGCAAGATAAATAGTACGTGCTGTGTACAGCTGTGTGCTGTGTACTGTGTACAATATCTGAAAGTTGATGCTCTGCATGTTGACATACAACAATGGTCATGTTCACAAATGCGCAGCTCTCTTCAGAGACATGTAAGCTCATCTGTGTCCTCCGCTCAGCGCTAGGGTGTTTGTCAACAGGACTGTTTGCAGACGTGAAGGCATGCAATGTAGTGAATGCAGACTCAACACAAGCTACAGGAGCCGTGTCTGCATGCCATGGTAGACAGAGTATGCTTTGCATTCTCGTCCAAGTAAACTGTTGCCAATTGCAGCATGAAGACTGGTTACCGGGCCTGAAAGCTGATAAGGAGCTTTCAGACCGTCCAGGTAATCAGGTGTGCAGGTGGCAGCAGTATGATCCAAATGCAGCGTACTACACAGAATTACAAAGGTCAGTTGACATGCGCATGTTCCAGACATGTTGACAGTTTGCCCAGATCCTTTTGTGCACTCAGAACATGGTTGCAGCAAGCTTGCTGACCAGCTTGTGGAAACTTTTTTGCACTTCTGTGGCCATGAGGTTGGTAGGCTGCACAGCTTGTGCGTTGCCAGCTTCTGTTTGGCGTACCTATACAGCTGTGCACTTTCAACAGGTCCGTCTGGCAAGTACACATGTCTGTCTCAGATTCAACATCGCAACAGATGTCATTTGTACCTCACACATTGCAACTCATGTCCTACTGAGGCTCACACAGAGGAAGTTTTGCAGAATCACTCACACAGAGACACTCAAGTAGAGTCACTGACACAGAATGCCAATGTTGATCTTGCAGTAAATGTCATGTATGTACCGCTCTCTGTGGTGTGCATCGTTGCGCATCAATGCATCAACATGTGAGGGCCGTGACAGTTGCTGCAGTGCAGGTGGAAGTACAGGATTGGGTTTGTCATTTAGCCTTGCCAAAAGCGATGGCTAAACCTGTGCTTGCATGGGAGTGATGTGACTTGTGCTGCGCTGCATTATCTCAGCACTACCTACAAAAGCTTGAAAGGCATACATGGTTATTCCAGCGCCTTATGCATGAAAGTGTCTATTAGCTGTTTCATCTCGCCTATGCAAACCTGCATCTGCCATGACGCAGCGTGTAGCCATACTGTGATGCAACATGTTGCAGCACTTGCAGCAGATTTGGTGTGTGCTGGTACCTTCACAAATCTTTGAAAGGTTGACAATCACACCATGACCACATTTTACGCATCACTTGAGTCCATCACCATATGTGCTAAACTTGTTGGCTATTGATGCAAATGGCGTTCCTGCTCATGCGTCAGATGTCAGGATGCAGCTACACTTTCTGTTGCAACGCTGTCCTGGTCTATCCAGACACAGCTGCCAGCAAGCAGACAAGCTAAAGGCCTGCATAACTGACATTGCTGGCCTGGTAGAAGCCATGTATGACTACTTTTACGGCAAGTGGGACTGCTGCCATGTTCCTGGCTATGACAGCTTTGGAGACGCTGCAGATGCGCTGGGCCTGCCTGAGATCAACCAGGACATCCACAAACACAGACTGCAGGCAAGCACACATACACACACATACAAGTACGTTGAGTCAGTGTGCAGTTGTCCTCCTGTACATAACCTCCTCTGGCAAACTGCACAACAGCTTGCCAAGCTCGTCCTCCTGCTTGCATGCCTGCTGCAGTCTGTGTACCGCGTGATGATGGTGCAATCCGCAAGTATTGGCTCATCTTCTCGAAAGATTCAAACTTTGCTTTGGCTTCCAGCGTCAGACATGCAATGCACCTTCTGTACATCCAAGACGTGCACTTTTGCAAAGACAAGGCAGTGTGATTAGTCTGCTGCTGCATGCACAGCACAATCACCACAAGATACCATCACTGCGTAGCAGGTCTGAACTGTTCATCGCAGTATCTTGATACATATAACATACCTAGATGTTGCTGGTGTCATAAATGCAAAACTACATGTCTCAGCCTTGCAACATTAGTGTTGGTGGCTGCAGTCTTTGTGGACTCTCTTTCATTTTGCCATTGACACTGTAGATGCTAAATTGTGTGGCAAGGTCTTGCATTGCAGCAAGGCAATTTGGCATGTGTAATGCAAACTGGACTGGCCAGGCTGCAGGCATGTCCCTCCGTCGAAATCAGCAGCTATCAGCATGACATGTAGCTTGGATGAAGTCTGCATTAGTCACTGTCGTTGCCATTGTTCAGAGCACTCTAAGATTCAATAAGGTTGCCAAATCATCAGCAGATCATGTGCACGTTTCAGCGTATGCTGTGAGCAATTCACATTGCATCAGACCTCTCTGAATATTATACTTCAGAGTGCATCAAGAATGTCTGGCAGTACATGATCAGACTGTATCAGAGTATTCCGACAAGCCAATTGTAGAGCGGTGTCTGAACGCTCTAGAGCGTCTGAAGTGATAAGTATGAAGACACCGCTTCTGATACACTTGTACATTGTGATAGTCCAGAAAGTCTGAACATACTTCAGACTCAAATCCTTTGCTAAAGTGATGACTGAACTTGTCAAGCACAGCGTTGCATTGGCATGCTCTGTCTCATTGCGCAGGGCATGTGTTGAACGCAAGCATCAGCTCAGGATCTGCTCAACACAAGCAGAGTAGTGCCCTGGCCAGACTTGTGTGTCATCCTGGCTGCCGTGATAGATAAATTATGTCTTGTGAGTGGCTGGTGGTACTCGTTGGATGCCTTTGAAGGCTTGAAGCTTTTGCTGGGTAAGACACTCACCCACCTGTACTTGCTGCCTTGTTGCTTTGGCCAATGTGCTGCACTGCACTGGCCAACTTGCGCAACATGCTGTGTCTGGCATGGCAGTGCTTCTTCAACGTGAGCACATTGCACAAGTTTCACAGATCCCAGTGTTGATATGGGTTACAACCCATGTGCATGTCTGTCAGTGCTACCTGTTTGCTACATGGTAGAGCGCGGTGGCTCTGGTCACAAGCCCACAGTCAGCTTGGTCTTCACTTTTATTGGCATGTACAGCATGCTGCAGGAAAGCATAGCCTGGCATGTCACATGTTTTGTACACGGCACCGTGTCTCGTTAAGCGCTTGACAGAGTGTGTGGAAACAGAAGCGCCATGGACACATGTACAAGCTCAATGCAGACACAGGTAGCTCATGGTGCTGCTCGCAGATGTACAAGAGCCATTAGTGCACCAGAAGTTGCTTGATGTTGCCATTCAAGTTGCTACTGTAACTCGGCAACGAGTTGCAAATGCGCCAGCCTACATGTTCCGTGAAGGAATCACTCCCAAAAAATACATGCCTGGGTCAAAAACTGGCAAAGATGGGTTGACTGCAGCACAACTTTTCCAGCAAGACCCCATTAGAGGTCGGGGGTTGCTGGTGGTGGAGTCTGTCAAGCTCCTCCAAGCTCTGCAACTGCAAGCATGCAAGCACAGACACTTCAGCAAAGGTATGGCCTGATTTGTTGTCACATCCTGATGACCGGCTGCGGCCCACCACTGTGGTGGGCTGTCGCATCCGATTCAGCTTAGAGTCAGTACAGAAAGGCCAGCTCTGTGTCAGCTCAAGACTGGCTGGCCTGCTAATGCTGACCTGCTGTGATCAGCTCATATACAGTATTCTACATGTTCTAAGCCTGGCTGCAATGGCACATTGCTTGTGTCAGATTGGCACAGGCTGTAACTGCATCTGATATGTGGCGCTTAGGCCACTGATGCTGCCTACGCTATGTTCATGTGTTATTCACTGAAATGCAGCGCTCCCAGAGGCTTGCAATACAACTCTTGCAAGACCTTTTGATGTCTACATCAGCAGAAGCGCTCAGGACTTTCTAGCTGACTTCAGATACTCTGTGTAGCCATGCTGTGAAGCTTAGCCCAAGTTGCTGACTAGCAGGTTTCGAGAAAGCTACTTGTGACCTGGTGGATAGCTACACAACACACCCAAAACTCTTTGAAGCAACCACAGTGCTGGGGCCAGCATGCCTGGACGTTGCTGAAGCCCAGCCATATGCGCAGACTGTGTTTGGTAGGCAGAAATCACTTGGCGCGACCTTCTGTGCTGTGTCAGTTGCCTGTGCCATGCCACAGCAGCATATGTGTACCTAAGGCCATAAGCAAATGAACAGGTCTGCAAGAAATGCTCAGCACTTGAACCCATTTGCATGTGTTAGCCTTTTATGCCAACCTACAGCACACCATGCAGTCATGTGTGCCACTGGGGCTTCCTGTGCTTGCATGTACTGTTTGAGCCAGTCAGCTTATACTGGATTTCACCATGCAGAACTGCTTCTGCTGCAGCACAGTACATCGACTGTATCGACTAACTAATGACTGAACTCTCTTGTCTTGTTGTCTTCCTTCTGTAGAGCAGCCAGCTGGTCTCAAGCTCCTGATAGGAGGCATACAGCAACTGCAACAGCTTGCACAGCCTCAAGCCTTTTGTGCTGACCAGGACAGGTACACCTGCCATCCTCACAGCCATGGTCAGAACACCTGTTGTGCAACGCATTCATGGTCTTTGTAACAAGTGTTGTTTCAAAAGCCATGGCCAAAGAGCGAGACTTTGTTTTAATGTTGGAACCTGTTGCACAGGAGGCTCCTTGTAAGCAAGTATATGTCAGTAACACCCAGTGCCTTGTGTTACGTATGCCGCAAGGGTCTGGTAGTCAGCAGTGCAAGTGCTTTGACAGCAGCATGTGCACTACGCCTTGTACAGGGCCACCAGTAGGCACATGTGAGCCAACATCTGTGGGTAACATAGACCTGAATTGTGGTCCTGCAGTGGTTTGTAGAGTGATATGCCTGTACAAAGCCACTGTGGAGTTTGCAGCCTTGATGACAACATGACTGGGTGCCAGCACTCTGACAACTGGGTGACCTGAGCTTGATGCAGTAGCGTGTATCACATGCTCACAATGGATGAAGGCTCACCAGATTATGACAACGTGCACAAGCATCCCGCCATGTTCACCTACTTGGCTTGCAGGCCACTGTGACAGGGGCAGCAAGACGTGATTGCAGTGACAGATGTGATAATGTCATAGTAAGCTCTACATGTCAATGTAAGCATGCATTTCAGGCAAATGCATGCAGATGATTGATTATCAACCTTTCAAGATTAGCAATCTTTTAAGATGGTCGACCTCTCAAGACATCACAATAATCAGTGCAAGCATGCTTTTGACAAAGCACCCTCTGTAACAGAGTAGTGAACAAGATCTGTCATTGTGTGCTGTCAGACGTAAGCTGAGCACATCCATCCGGGGCTCATGTACAACATGTCGACGCTGCAGAGGAAGTGTGCGCAGTTCTGGTCAGACTGCCTCAACTTGCTCAGAGGATGAAGCAGAAGATCAGCTGGCAAGCATGCAGCAAGCCAAGATGATGCTACCACAGCTACACGACCTGTTTGATCAGGTATAGCCACAAGTTGATTTAGACATTCATGCGGTGTTTTGCATGCATCGTACACCATGATGTCCTCATGCCATATACTGCAAATGGCAGGACACAGCATGTGCAAAGCAACATGAAAGTTGTTGCTGTGCTTTGCACAGCAAGACAATGGACACACACACACATGTGGAGTGGGTGGCCACTTTTATGACCTGCTGCTGTGCAAAGTGACAAGAGCCCAGACTGTTGGTTCTGTGCTGTGCTGAGCTGAGTCTGTGTAGTACTGATGGGGACTTTCAGTGTGATAGCTTGACTGCATGTGCACTGCAGGCAGTTGTTACCCTGTTTATGCAGAGTGGGAAATCGCCTCCTGAGAACCATACAGAAGCCAGAAGGGCAGAACCCAGAACTTGGTGTCAGCATGGGTTGTACGATGTGTGGAAGCCAGTCAAACGAGAGAAGATTCCGCAGCAGTAGTCACACAGCGTTGCGTGTTTATGCAACACTACTGTAGGCTAGCTAGCCTTTGACCGACATCAATAATTTGAAGCATACATGTTACGTAGACAAATTAGCACACATGGCATTCCTTAAGCTGCTTATGGCATCAGCTTTCTCTGGCTGCGGTTGACTCAAGTCAGATTTTTCTCATCAGACCCTTGCTGTGCCGCCGCAGGCAACAGTGCAAATTTGTATGCTAGCGGTAGCACAGCCCTGCTGAGATGTTGAGTCCACATGTTTGTAAGTCAGCAGATTGTAAACAGGCAGCTATGGTAGCTCAGACAATCTCATCCAAGCTATCATGTTTGGATTTGAGCAGAACCACAATCGTGCACCTGTTGCAGTCTTGTGCGTCATCTGATCTCATGCTCTGAGATCAGCGCCACTTGCTGTGGTTCTAAAATTTGCGCTCAATAAGGTGAGCTTGTGGCAGACACTAAGGCGGTCTTGATAACACTGATTTGTGTTATTATCAGCTCACCCCAGCTCACCCCAGCTCACCCCAGCTCACCCCATTGGTTGCTTTAGCGAAATCTGCAGGTGCGTGCTCAAGATAGAAGAGCTTGAACATGGCCGCGATGTACAGGGTAAAACCCCATGTTGCAGACCCCTGCTGTGGGAATTTACTGGCACTAGTCCTGCAGTGGCATGCAGCTGGTGCCATGCCTGTTCAAATTGAAGCCACCAGTGGCCACGCTTGCTTTCATCCTCGATCTGATTGCTCCAACGTGCAAACCCGTGGACATTGCTTTGCGTGTGTAATTTCATTATCGCGCTTTCCAACGTGCAAACCCGTGGAGCCTGATCAGGAAACGCCAGCTGGCTTCGCAATGGAATTCGCATCGCTTCTCGGCATTACCTCGGACAACACTGACAAACCGCAAATACTGTAGCGCGTCATTACTCCCTGGCAGCTGCACATCGCGAAAGGATTTGGGTTGCTCCTGAAGCGCATATTCTCCGCGGGAAAGGCCAAGGGTCACACCTACCGGTTACACGATGGTAAGCCAAGTGTCTCCGAAGTTCCTGGAGCTCACCTCGACTCGACTCGAGAAGATGAGCTGAGAGTCGGCGATCATACAGGCCGCCTCGAAACGTGAGATGAACGCGAAAAGCGACAAGTTTCAGGGTAACATCCACAAGAGAGGGAGGGTACACGATGATACCCAGGTACAGCAAGTTCTGCTGTAGGCTGTGGCTCAGTGAAACCTGTAGCAGCGCCAAGAACAAGTTGTATACATCCTGCTGCAGAAGAGTAGTAAGAGTCTGTCTGTGGGGCCCGTAATGCTGGGGTTCTTTCTGTTTGTTGTAGTGGGTTCAGGTAAGCAATCTCAATCTAGCTCCTGAGGCTTTGCCTAGCAACGTGCTCAGGCTGTGTATATGCTCAACCTGCGCTTCTGTTTACGTTTGATCTCTACACAAGCAATGACTTGACATGCAGCGCTCTTGCAAATCCTCAGAACAGCCACCAGCGGCGCCAGCTTGCTTGGATGATGCGTGATATGGCACACAGCGCGTTGCGCTCAACAACTGTACAAACATATGAATCTGCATGTCGAAGGGCACTCATGCCTGTCGCTGCTGGTAGCCTGGTGCTTGGTGTCAATTGTGTTGTTATACCAGAGGTAGTGTTAGTGTCGCAGATGATAGTGCTGATGGTCATACACTGGCCTTGTGCATATTGCTAATTGTGTTGTTGTGCTAGCAGGGGCCTTGCCCATGTTTTGCTTCCACACTTTCCAAAGATACAAACTGTGTTGGCAACCGGCCCTGCAAATGTCAGGGTTACAGTGCCTGTGTCTCTTGTTCCAAAGTCAGGGGTGTGTGCAGATCAAATGCTATGAGTATGTTCAGAAAGTTGTGTGTAGCTCGAATGGGACATCTGAATGAGGAAGCATGCTTGCTGTATAGCACAATGCCTCAGGCAGCAAATTTGCATTTTCCTTCGAATTCGGCTGAAGGTAACAGTGACTGACTTGGCGAGTGCGTTAATATTGACTGGGAAAACATTTCCATCACAAGGTTCCTGCAGGCTGTGGCGTGCTAGCAAGCAGAGCGGACCTGACTAAATTCTGCACGACCTCGGAACGTGGAGACAAGTTCAGTGTGCTCCTGACACATTGGTTGAACGTAATCCGAACCAGCAAATGCATGACAAACGTTGACATCAAAAGTAAGTGGTACCAACCCACAGAGAATACTGTCAAATGCATTGATGAGTCAATACACGGAATGGTAGGCAGCAAGCAATGTTGCCAGGCAGTCCAAATCTGCATTTCTGCTTGTCAAGCAGGCTTCGCACAATCCAAAGCACATTTTGTGACATATCAACTTGCGCTCTCAGCTGCCACTTCGCCTTTCATTGCAATTTCAATGACTTTATTGAGCTTGGCAATCTGCAGCAATCACAAACAGGCAGCTCAGTCACAAGTGACGTTCAACAGCAAATTGAAGTCAGTGCCTGCACTGACCCAGACACCACTAGCAGTGCATATTATTGGCTAGATTTTGAAGACAGCAGCTACCAAAAGGCATGCAAACTATACTGTCAAGCAAGTGTGCCAGACTACACTGCTTTGAAAGACATGCTACAAGCACATGCTCACCTCTAATTGCTCTACTGTCTGCTTGTCATCCACCGCTTTACTGACTTTGCGCAAGTTGGGCGACAGCTTGAGGCATGTGACACACCCTCTGCAGCACAAGCATGTCGGGTCAGTCACCCCAATTATGGCAATTGTGAGCCACACTGTGCTGCTCAATTCAGCCAAAGACAGGGGTGATGTGTGCTTCTGAGTACAGAAGATCCCTCCTGGCAAGCTGTATACTAGCAGGAGGAGATGCAGGCATGGCAAGGTATAAGCATCAGTAGGACAGTTCAGCTGGTGCAGACCTGCATGCAGTGATGCCAGAACCTTCAATGGCTGACCTTGCTATAATGGTTCTTATGACGGTGTCACGCATTTTTCACTTGCAAAGCATGAGCCATGAATATGGATCAAGAAGCAAACCTGTCATCTCCCACAATCAGAATGGGGTGCTTTGGGTTGAAAGCGATTTTGGTCAGCTTGGCCTTCTTGACGATCTTTTGCGCACAGAGTGCATCGTGCTTGTTCTCTGCTAAGTCATACACATGCACCTGCATCAAGTAGCATAATGACCAATGACAGCCCCACTCTNTCAAGCTGGAGAGGATGGTAGATCCTACGTGACAATGATGAAATCTCAGTCATTTGCTCTGAGCTGCATGCTGAGCTGCGCAGCTGTCACAAGGCTGCCAGGCACATATAACAAGATCGGAGCTAGCCAGAAGTAGTTCCAAGCAAACATGATGTTCACTGCTGCAACTGTCATCAACGGCTGCCAAGTCTCTCACTTGCAATGCTGCTCTGCTTTCTGCTTGCAAAATTGCACTGAGCTGTGACTGCTACCACCATGGAACATTTTGATCACAGGAAGGTGGTGGACTCCATCTGCAGATTCGCCGGTTGAGTGATCTTGCACACAACAGTCAAGAAAACAATGTCATAAAGCACCCACCCATGTTGCAGAACATCAGGGTCATATGCTTTGCTGCCAAACTTCATAGCGATATCATCCCACTTCTTTAGCCACTGGTTGGCAGGCCTACCAGTGATAGGCAGTGCCAAGCTCACACAGCCTGAAGCCTGCAATGCTCTGAGCTCGGGCGTTTCTGTCAACGCCGGGAGGTAGTTGCCGCCCATTTGCACGTACTCCACACATCTAGACAGACGTTCTGTCAAGTCCAAAACCGGCTCCCACGTGGCTGAGAAGATGCGATTGAACGAAAGGTCCAAGGCATAGATCCTCAGCGAGCTGCTTTCGAGCCATTTGGACAAGTAAGTGATGTGATCAAGCGTTAGGTTATTGCTCGTATAGTTGCACACAAAGCGGGTCTTCTGCAGTGCAGTGTTGTAGCGGTTGTAGTTGTTTGCGAGTTCTGTCAAAGCTTGTTCAAGAGCCACAACCTCCGTTGCAAAATCTGCTGGAGGAGGCAGATTACACCTGGGCCTAGAGAAGATGTGCTTCGGAACGCCCAACGTGACTGGCGAAGACGGTCAAGGCTGTCGAGTTTGCCCTAAAAAAGCCCTCGTGCGGTTTGACCGGGATACTAACAATAGCCAAACAAAAATGACTCGTTCAAAACTGCAGCTTCTTTAACTAGTCAGTGCGTGGAGAAGACCTCTGCTTTGAGTCTTAACCATCCTCACAACCATTGCTGCCATGCACGCAACATGGACCCCTGTTCACACTGCAATTGCAAGTCGCAGGCAGGATAGATCGTAGGCAAGGCAAGATGTTCACATGCACAATGCATGTGCATATGCATGACTAGCCTGGCTCGGTCAAACAGGTGCAGTCTAGCGCGTTGAGGTACTCGGTGCTCAATTTCTGGATATGCGCTGCACCTGCCGTAGTGTTTCTCCCGAACTTCTGACCGTGTCCACTTCGTCAGTGAAGCTTGTACTGGTTGAGGCGCCTGATCAGGAGCCAAGGTTGCGATGCATCTGTACACCAGCAGCATAAAGTCGCTAGCATGCGTCATGGGGACTTTGTAGCCTTTGAAACTACAGCCAAGAATCAAACTTGTTCACTATACTTAACTCACGTCAAGAGGAGCGTACAGCCGAACAGCCATAGCATAGGGCACAGGCCGGTACATAACAAATACCACCTCTGCGTCTGCGCGAAGTACGACCACAGACCGCAAGAGCTTAGCTGGTCTCCCTTGAGTAAGGCACGCGTATACAGGCCCCGCTCCTCGGTCAGCCAGTTTACACCTCTAGGTGAGCATGTGCTCAACTATGTCTGCTGTCATTTAGGTCTGCATAGGCACCTTTACAACAACAACTGTGCAGGCAACCGGTCTCCTCCAGTGGTGCATGCAAACCTACCTTTGTCACCAGCACACACTGGCCGTCTCGTCATTATTGGCGATGTTCATGGCTGTGTCCTGGAACTTGCTCAGTTGCTGAAGAAGGTGGAGTTCAACCGAACCACAGACAAGCTTGTCTTCGTCGGCGACCTATGCAACAAGGGTCCAAGAAGTCAACAGGTCAGTTTGTGCTGCTACATGTGCTGTCAGCAGAAATGGCTGTGCTATGTGGCATAGCTGTAGGTCGGGTGGCTTTGCATGTAGGCTGTACAGCTGGCCATGGCATTTGATGCAACTGTAGTCAGAGGCAACCATGATGATGCAGCTTTGGCTTCGTACTATGAGCATCGCAAGAGCTCTGCAAACATCAAGGCGAGTAGCACTTCTTCAGCATGCCTTGTGGCATTGCTTTCTCTGCAAGGCACAAACACAGCTATGGCTACTCGTCAACAGTATCAACATCAGTTCTTTGTCTAGAATCATGTTTGTGTCACAAACCACCAGCAGTCAATGCTCAGCAGTCAAGCGCCAATGAGCATGCTTGTTGCCCACACTATTCTGCCTGCACCACATACCACATCAGTGACATCTTGCGCATGCAGGGTGCTGCAGCCGTTGGGTATAAGACCAGCTACAGTGCTTGCATAATGAGTCATACCCTGCGTGACAAATCAGATAGCTGTGCATACAGGTGGTGTAGCAAATGCTTGCATGACATCCATGATACGCTTCACAACCTCTCACACCATCATGTGCTGCAACTCTCCTATGTATTGCCGACCTGTTGTTGTGGCATGCAGTAGTGCTTGTAGCGCACCACAGGGAAGCTTGGGCTAACGTAGGCTTCTCTCTTTCAAATGCCTAAACGCCGTAGTGCTTTCCTTTTTTCTCACTAACACACCAGGTCGTAAACACAGCAAGAAATAGGTTTTATTGAGTTGTTGACAATTGCACCTTACCCATGTATGCTGTGCTGACAGAACACAAACCCAAAGAGTCAGTGGGTGCTGGGACTCTCACCCCCAGAGGCAAGGTTCTTGGCGCAGATGCCTTTCACTGTGAAGATACCAAGTCTGAACGTCTTGATTGCACACGCTGGCCTTGTGCCTGGCATCCCTAGAAAGCGACAGAGGCTGCAGGACCTATATAGGGTATGCTGGACTCCACAGTTACCATTGTGTTGTCATTTTTTTGTGGCAAACAGACATCTTGTTGTCATGGTGTGACACTTGGTGTGTTAAGTCTAAGCATCTGTTTGTCATTTTGCAATGTAGTTCCTGCTCAATCTTACATTGCACTGCAGCCCAGGAAAGACTCTGAGATCTCTGCTAGTCATCTGCCTGATATAAATCCAGAGATGGCTGCTGAAAAGTGTTATTGCTGCCAGATGCGAGTTTTGTACCCATATAAGCCAACAACTGAGCCCTATGACGATGACGAAGTTGAACCTGTCATGTCTGAGGCCTCAAGCGAGGAATTCCAAGATGCATTGGCATCAGAAACAGCAGACGATGACGAGGTATTTGACGAAGACGAAGGGGCTGCAGCAAGCAGCACTGGTTCAGAGCCTTGGGCTGCTCATTGGATCGGGCCAAATCATGTGATTTTTGGCCATGATGCGCGGCGTGGGTTGCAGAGATATGACTACGCTACTGGGATAGACACTGGCTGTGTGTATGGCAGGGAGTTGACTGCATGTGTCATACCTTTGCTTCCGCAAGGTCAAAAATTGAAGTCTGTCACACATAGAACACCAACATTTGCTGAATTGAGAGCAGAGCTTGTGTCTGTACCAGCAAAACAGCCGTACAGCAGCGTCAGGGGTAGGATCGAGATACCAATAAAGGCAAGGCGCTCTAGTGTCGGCAACAACTTTTGACATCCAGAAGCCAGGCCATACACAGTTACTAAAGTGAATCACAGGTCTTTAAGCTGATGCTGAGTAACTAACAGGCGTCTCGTGTCCTAGTTTTGATTGCCAGCGTGCTCTAGTACATAGATGCTAAATTGCATATTAGGGGTGTGCGCTGACAGAATGAGTGCCATAGACGCATTTGCGAGGACTGTATTCCCCTCCCTATTGGACCCACCCAGAAGTCCAGACATCAGAACTCTTGCCATTGGGACTTGCACCTGGGCTCTATTGGGTCACATATCGAAGTCTCAGCAGCTTGAATCAGGGGTTAGGTGACTACTCTGGGGTGAGCTAGGTCATTCCTCATAGCCGGTTGCATGATGTCGGTTACCACCCTATGCAGATCCTGCTGTGTCAACACCTCCAACTGAAGTGGTGTGGATGAAACATCAACACTGCCCTGCATGCCAGCCGTACAGCCATTGCACCTGTCTCCGCTTTTGTGACATGATGTTCAGCCCAACAGACTTATGTTTTATCTCCTCTTATGCCGCTTGGGACCAGGCAGCTTGGCTACGTATGTATACACTCGTACAGTTACAGTCAGTAGCTGCTTGCCTTGTGCCCCTGAAACCGACCCAGGCATTGTCTTAGGGGTTCTAGACCCTCAGTTGTGCATGATTTTTTGGATTTTTGCTATGAATTACCTGTTGCAGCGCGTATGTGAATTGACGGTGTCATGTTCGTGCATATTGCCTGTGCAAACCCTGTACTCAAATTTTTTGGCGCAGACGTGTAAAGGCAAACAACCAAAACATGCGGTTTTGACCTTTCCATTCAGGGCATCTACCGCTAAGAGGATCAATATACTGGCTGGCCATTGCAAGAGATCGACTCTTGTACTTGCAAACTTACAACTGAATAGGTTCTTCTCACAGTGGGTGTTGCTCAATTTTTGGCTGTCATGGGCAGGTCAGGCAAGCAATTGGCTCAAAAAATTGCAGAATGCAATTGGAAACAATAGCTGTAAGCATGCCATGGCCAAACGCGTCCGAATGACACTTAGTATGGCATGTGACATGTCGACATGTGTGCTGTTGACAGACACACCAGTAACGACATGCTGTACCAGACAGAAATAGAGTTAAACAAGCTTGGACAGGACAGTGTCCAGAGCGGTTTTGGCCTCTGCCAAGTTCTCAGAAGCCTTGCCGACGTCCTTCTTCCTGATGTAGAAGTCAGTGCTCTCAATCTGCACCCAATCACACAGAATTGATGCAAGTGTCTGCAAAGGCTGCAAGATGAGCTGTCATGCTATGCTATGCTGCTGAGACCATAACTCTGACTCACCACTGTGCCATCACGAGCATGAACAACTGCAACATCAGCTCAATTATGTGCATGGCAAGGCTGGCTATGCATCAAGCAGCTTTGTCACACAAGTGGCAGGTGTATGAAAGATGTAGACCTGTCAAGGACAGGTGCTACAGGGCAGCTGTATGGCAACTGCATGGTGTATGCAGAGCAAGCAATGTACCTTCTGCAAGAAGTCCTTCTTGAGCTGGGTTGCACCCTTCTTGTCAGACTTGTTCTTTGAGCTGCTCTCAATCAGAGTGTTCAGGTCAAATCGTAGGTTACCGACCTGGTTGCGAAGCTCCTCCCGAGCCTCAGTCCTGCAGGGCAACAGAAGCCAAAGCTAAAGCTTGCAATCAAAGCAGTGTTACATATTCCCACTAGTGACAAATTTGCTGTTCAGTATGCAAGTGCAAGCCTGCAGAGGAAGAGGTCACAGCTTGGCAGACCTGTGCACTCCTTCACATCACAGCAGCTGTGTTTTGCTGACTGAACAGTGAAGTCTGTCTACCTGGCTCAGGGTAAAACGGTTCAATTTTTGCCTTGTGACACAAGCACAGCACAGCACAGCACGGCGCAGCACAGAACAGCGCGGCGCAGCACAGCACAGCACAGCACGCAACACAAATTGCCAAGCCCCAAATTGCTATGAGACACATTGCAGCCCTACTTCTGCTGAAGACAAACTGCTAGCCAGATTGCCGTGGTGAAACAAGGGCATGTTTTGAGTGCACGTGCCACGAACCATGCATGGCAGCTACCCAATGCTGCCTGAGGTGATCGAGACATTCCTCATGCCATTCACTGTCACACAATGCTACATAGTGTTGCACCAGATCCCAGCAAAACACCACAGTCAGGCAATGCACCAAACCTCAGAACTACAAGCTCTGAGCAACTCTGAATTTGGTGAGGAAGATACTCGATAAAGTCAACATAAACCACCACAACAACACATGGCCAAATTTATAGCCCCTGTGCAAAGTGCATGCAATGGCCTGCAGTGATGGGAATGTGACAAGCAATGTGTTGGAAGTTGCTCGAAGTTGCTCATATGTTTGGAACCTGAGTAAGCTAGACAAAGGAAGCATCGAAAAGTGCATTTACTTGTGCTGTTGTGCAAGCTCAGCTGTGACCTGCTCACCTAGTGCAGTCACTATGGGCTGGGGCAATGAAGCTGATTCTTGCTTTGATCAGGCATGTATGCTAGACTATTCACACCGCCAAGCCTCAGGTACTGTCAGCATGGAGCAATCACATGACCATGTCTACCATGAACATGTCTGCAGTGTCTGTGTTTGCATTTACTGCATTGACACTTACTGTGTCTTTACTTACTGTGCTTAGCACAACCTTGCCACTCAAGCTCATGCAACTGTGATAGGCCTTCGTATGCAGGCAAGCGCAAATCAACAGCGGGCCTTGCTAGACCACAGTTGTCGTTCTGCATCTTAGTGCCTTACGCCACTGCTATATGCATGTATGCGGCAGCTGCAGCAAACAGGCGACTCACCAGTACTTCTTCTTGATGAGTCCCTCAAGCTTGGAGTCAATGATGTCTTCGCTCTTCTTCACACGACTCCTGGTGCTGTCCAGGTTTTTCCTGTACTGTGTGAGTCCATCCCTCTCATTTTGGCCTAAGTCCAGGTCACGTGCCTCATAGATGAGGTCAAAACCTCTTTGCCTGACTGCCCTTTCATCTTCCAGCTCCACATCAGCTGAGGCGCCAAAAGCAGTCAAAGTGACCAGACCAGCGGCCAAGCCACTCAACACCTGCCATGACAGGTAGTTGTGTCACGCATTGCATGCTACTCGCTGTATAGCATACGTAGGGTCATATGGCAGATTTGACGTTGACACAGAAACTCATTAATTCATTCAGTCATGCAAACTAGCTACAATAGCTGATACAATTGCAACATGGCAGTAGGAATAACAGGCAGCAGAGTGAACAGAGGTTGCAGGCATGGCGGCAACTAAGAGCTCTGGCAAGGAATAGGGACTGAGCAATCCGCCATGTGCAAGTGCCGCAACCTATAAAGGAATGCCCTCCACAGCATGGCATCAACACTGCATTATTTCTTGTGAGTTGGGTGAGGGGTGCTGCTGTTGCTGAGCAGTATCAATGAAATGTTGCATATAGATCATTGCTGACAGCACATGCTGCAAGATATTGCCTGCAGAGCTTGCGCACACACAGACCAGATTTTGTGTTGCTCTTCTAGCTGTGTGACTGTACCTGGCGGCGTGACTCCTGTGCGGAGGCCCTCACAACCACTGATGTCCTTGCACTGCAATCAGATAGCAGCAATAAAGGCTCAGCACATTTTTCAGCAGGTGCTATACTCAGCAGGTGACAAAAATCAGAGGTGTGTCAAGAGCAGCTGTGTTCATTGTCAGCATTGACAATGCTGCAGCTATTGCAGGGGAGCCATCGTTCGCCTACCAGCGTGGTCCTGCACGCACCGAAAGTGTGTGAGCAGTCAGCAAGGAGCAAGCATCCTGATCAACGCTGAACACGCGCTACACCGCGTTCCGTACCTGACGCACGGGCCTTGCTTGCCACAGCGAGCCTGCAAGTAAACATCAACACGTTTGCAGCGAAGTTTTCCCAGTGATGGGCATAGCGCAGGCACCAGTGCAGTGTACGGCGTTGCTAGTTATGTTGCTTTCAGGTGCTCACCTTGGTGTGAGAGCGGACTGCATAGCGACAGCGTTCATTGTGCCTGATCCGGCAGCACAACGAGTTCCGGGAACGGCAAGCTGCAGCAGTACCTCTTCGTCAACACAGCTGGCAGCGAGCGAGCGAGATAAGGTTTAGCGAGGCGCGATGAACGGGATTGCACGCCGTGATTATCTGTAATCGAAAACGCACGTTTTAGATTACTTACTGCAGCTCTGCACAGAGAGACAATGCAGTGGCCTGTAGTTGCACAACTGTGTAAAGTGCTGGCGCGAAGCACAGGCCGCGTTGTCGTTATCTTACAGAACGCTCAGTGCTGTTGACTGTATTCCTAAGCTGAGCGAGCTTGAGTACAAACACCATTCAGGTTTGCATGCTGCAACTGTCAAATGCACACCAACCATTGCACTTGTCCGCCTCAGACGACAAAGCAGTTCAGGACACATCAGTAACAAACAATGTGTCGTAAAGCTGGTAGTACGTCAAAAAGCGCATTACGCACACAATGTAATTGCTCTCGTGCTACTGCCTTGATGAAATCACTGCATGGATGCTGCAGGCTCAAACATGTCAACCCCATCTGCTGTGATCAGCGCAGCTGCAGTTGCCACCCCAACAAAGAGACCATGCGTGACGACGCCTGTTTGCTGCTCTACCTCAGCAGCAATGGCACCATATTCAGCATCCTCCCCATACAGCTTAAAAGGCCCATCTGCACAGCAATTGGAATTGCGAGAGTCACAACATGACAAGGACATCACTTCCATCAACAAGTGGGATCAATGCGCATGCGACTATACAAGCTGGTCACTTTCAGCAACTCTGACAAGTGGGTTGCAGCTCTTATGGGCTGACTGTACACAGGAGGGGGATAACAGGAGACAGAATCCCAAGGGTGGGGACTAAAGCTGTGACTTTGCATGACATGATCTGCTGTCCGAGCTGTGCAAGGCATCAAAGACAAAACTTGTAATTGTTGGGTTCTTGGAGCACATTTTGTCCTGGCTGCGCCCAAAATACCATCTATCAGAAAAAGATGTGGGACACCAGCACACCCATAATGGCTGCTACAAGCCTTTGTTTGCCTCAGCAAATAGACTTGCATCTTGACACAGGCCTATAAAGCAGACTGTTCCTATGCATCAGCTCATGTGTGTATGCTGACAACGTAGCCGAGATACAGTGATCAATGCAAACAATCGCTTGACCACGACAGAGCAGAAAACGATTGCTCACATGCATATGAAAGGCTTCTGCATGCATTTGGCCAGCTATGAGTGGTCGCCTCAAAAATTACATGGATTGCCGCAGAGCTTAGTGCTCTAGCACAGGCACAGTATGCTGCATTGCGCTATTGGCACGACAAAGATGCATGAGCCTCACAGAATTTGACGTCCAAGATGTTGTGCCCCTCAGCGCTGAGGTATGGGTTAGCTTGAGCCCTAGGGTCTGAAGGGTCATATCCGGTAGTTGTTCTTCGCCTGCATAGCAGGGGACACACTTGTTTGGGGCATGCACTGGCCCTGCATGATCTGATCTGCCAATACCACTGTCAGCTTACATAGTGCTGGCCAGATGCCTTCTTTTGTTGCAGATCAAGCTTCTACGTTACGTCTGCAAGGCGCAGCTGCTGGAACAAGAAACTCAGTAGCACATCTCAAGATGCATACACAACTCAGTGACATGATGTTCTGTCAGTATGCTAAATAGTGCAGATTGACACTGCCTGCAACATACTACCAACATGTTTTTGAGGCATGCATACAATGCAGTCTACACAGCATGTCTCAGATTGCCATTTCTCAAGATGATACACTTATAGCGTTCAGAAATGGTATCAGTCAGGCAAAATCCATGGCTAGGCTGCTCACCAGACTTCTGCATCAGGAATAAATGTGTCATCCAGCGCTTCCCCTGCGTCCTCCCACACATCAGCATCCACTACCACAGGCAGCACACCTCTGAGCCGGCCTGATGTCTGCACATCATGCACGCGGTTTGCACGTTGTGCGACTCAACCTCTTTACTCACTGTAAGACTGTATTTGTCTTTTACGGCCAGCATCATGGCCAAGAAAAGCTTGCTCAAGACCTCACAAGCACTCTCCATATGCAAACCATGCACGCAATGTGCAACTCAACCAGTGTACTCACTGTAAGGTTGTGTTGACCTTTTGCAGCCAGCATCTGGCCAAGAAAAGCTTGCTTACAGCATCACCAGCGTTCCCATGTTTGGTGTGTCAATGTGCACAGCATGCACCAGGCCATGATGTTGGCAAATGCAATGGTATGTGTTGCAAAGATGATGTGCCACTTGCAATCGTCGATCACACACAGCATTGCAGGTGGTATCGACATACACCAGTACCCCTCCACAAGACAAGTTCTGGAGCCAGTTTCCTTGGTGCAGCACTTCAAGCCAAGTAACAAATTGTCAGAGACTGTCTTGACAGGGTTGTGTACAATGGTGACTGGTCACTGTGCAGGCTATAGTGTCAAAATGTGAGTGATTGATGGTACCCTTTCCAAGCCATCAACCAGGACCACATTGCATTTGCTGGCAGCAAGCAGCGACCTCATGCGTAGCAGCTGAGGCTGGATTGGCTCTGCCAGCCTGCCCGCCACAAAGGGCAACCCCGTATCTTGCAGTGCAATTTCGTCCACCTCTTCAAACACAACGTCCACCTGTGAAGATGCTGGTCTGCTTTGAAGGGGCAGTGCAGGAAGGCTGGTATGACCAGAGACGCAACATGTTGCCATACATCCTTGCAGTCTGTTGCTGGACAAGCCTGATGAGGCAACGGGTAAGCACATCATGTAAAGCATGTCATCAGCATGCAGAATGCAGCCACAAAGCACAGTGGAGAACAGCATACTTCACAGCAGGCTGAAGTTTGCACATGGGTTGACTAAACTTCCAGTTGACAACACACTTTGGGCGCATGCAGGAGATGACTCATGTTCTGATACAACACTGGGGTGTCAGCAACTAGGTGAAAACCCCCCAGGACAATGCAACAAGTCATCTCAGCAACACACATTGTCTCATAAGGTTTCCTAGAACCCCAAGGCACCACTGAGATGAGCAGAAAGGCCGACCTGTGGATGGTCTGTCAGGCTTGTGACTGTCACACCCTGGAAGGCAGCCTCACTCGCTGACACATCTGACGCTGGTATACATTTCACGCCCTGCAATGGTCCACAAGCTGTGCTGTCAACCTACACATGCTGGGAACCTACAGGCGGGTGTTGACCCCATCTGCAATGTGTATGTTGTCAAGATTTGAGAGGGCAATGAGCTTGGGTGCCACACACTGCAATCCAGAGGCTGAGCTTGGGTGCCAAGCAGTGCAATCCATTCAGAGGCATTCTGTCAGGGCAGCACTCTGATGGCAAGCACTCGCACGGCATGTGCTGGCATTCACCTGCCTGTAGGCGCCCTGCATTTGCCATCTGAGCCATGCACTCAATCACCGTGTTGACCTTGCAGACACAAAGCAAACACAATGTGTCAATAGTGACTTGAGCAGCATCCACAATCGTCAATTTCGCATGACTGCTGGGTGGCATGCCAGGGTTCAATCATGCTGTTGCTGTCATTAGTGAGACAAAGATGCCTACTACTTGGTGATAGATACGGAGAGTGGACTTACTAACACACCAGTACCCAGACCAACCACACTGTGGGGCTTCACATATTGCTGTATAAGCTCTTCTGCCCATCTGTGCGACAAAGGAGTGATTTATTGATGTAGAGCATGTGTCAACAGGAGCTAAGCTAGGTTTGGTACTTGTAGCTTTCTGGTTGCTGGGTAGCCTGGCTTGTGCAGCGCTGACTGTTGAGTCTCCTATGCACAAGGCAGTACTGAGCTTGTCAAACTTTGCGCTAGAGCCCTCAGGTGCTGATCTCTGATGACGCACCTTCGTCTGTGTCGTCTAGTATTTTGCGGCAGAGTCCTCCGACAAGGTGCTTTCACAGCACAATATCCTGATACTGTTGTGACAATACGTAAGCTTCGTGTCTTGCTTTGCAGCATGCGACGCGGCTCATGTTCATGCACGTAGACTGGGGGCGCATGCCACTGACACGCGGCTTGTTGCATGGCTCCGTTTGCGTCATTTGAGATCGGTAAATCACTCGCTTGTTTGTTTCGTATGTATGGTTCCGGAGCCAATGCATTGGAGGTGGGCCAGGCTTGCAAGGCTTGACGTTGAGCACAAAACCGTCCCACCTTTCACGCAGCAGAGTCACAGCTTGAAGTGCGTTGAGCAGGTACTGGTTGGATGACTTTTGATGCAAGCAATGTGCTCTGGAGCTTTTGCAGCTCCAAGTACAGGCCCTAGGAACATGTGCGTGCATGTGAATCACCAGCAAGAGTACAGCCTGGCTTGCTGACCTCTGCTGCATTGGCGTGTCGGTTGTACGAAGGTTCCAATCTTAGCAGATGTGACCTGCCAGTTGTGGGAGTGTCATCGAAACGCACGTGGTTGAAACGCTTCAATGACGCCGTACAAGCAGGGGTAATAAACCATAACAGCTGTAGTAGTGCCAGAGCTCTGGGAAAAGCACGGAATCCCCTTTGCTTGCGAACGTAGCTGACGCCGTCTCAGCCTCAACAGGTCTGCACTGGTCGCAAGGAGGTTGAGAAGGCGTGCAGCACACAGCAGGAACGTCACTCTGCTGCTAAGCCCTCATCGTGTGCAAGGCTAGCTCATAGGCACTCTTAGTACTAGGGTGTTGAGTGTTTAAGACCTTCAGCAACGTTGCATCTGATACAAGTCTAGCGTTCGGTGCCGTTGCGTTACCCCGATGGGGTGCGCGTCAAGTGTACCGGCGGAGGGACGCGTCAACCAGACCGCTGTGGATGCCAAGGAGAGTTCCGCAAAGCAGAAAGGTCCGCACCGCCGTTACGGCAATCAAGACGAGCCTGTTATGTGTTTGCATGCGCACACTTCCCTACTAAGACCGCCAGCTTTGCTGTCTTGCCTGGTCTCGGGTACTGAAGTGAAATCTGACTGCAGCCATCGCTTTGCCGGACGATACCGACGCTCCTGGGGACATCATGGCTGGCACAGAAACAGGAGAAGACACCAAGGTCAAGGCAAAGAGCAAGAATTCTCGTGCTCGGCGTCTCAGTTATGTTGCAAATGCTGAGGGTGTAGGACCTCAGGTAAATACAAAGGTTTGCTGTGGTTTTGAGCAAAATGCTTGTGTGTCACTCCTAGCCTGTTTCCAAGCTGATGCATGTACCTGCAGCCATCACTTGGGGGCGATGCATCACCGGCAGACAAAGCACGCACGCCAGCTGTCAGCGTCACAGCCAGTGCTTCTCCAGCAGTATCCCCTGGTGACAAGCCAAGGGCACCATCCCAGAGCTCTAACACTCGTGCCAGGAGACTGTCATATGTCACTAATGATGTAAGTTCCTGACTGTCAACAAGAAACAGCTATTCATGACATCAAGTTTGCAAATGCCCTTTGAAACCTCAACTCTGCAGAAAGGTGTCACACCTTGTGCTAAGGGCCCGTACTGCTTGCAGCCAAATGTCAAGCCTCAGCCTGAAGAGGATGGTGCTGAGAGCGCTCCAAGTCCCACAATTGCAACAAGTGGAGTCAGCAATGTTCAGGTGACTGCTGAGCACCCTACCTTGATGTGGCACCTCATACCTTTTGAATCCCTGTTGTCTACCCNCTTCAATTTGCAGGGGAAGTACTGGGAGGGTGAGTACAGTCAGATCCACAAGTGTGTAGCCATGCGGTCAATTAAGCTAGTACTGCTGTTGGACTGCATCATGCTTGCTCCTTCCAGCATTCAGTGAGCATGCTGTGACATGTTGCACCACGCAAGCTCCACAACATAGAATTGCAGAGCAAAACCCTTTGTGCAGCACATTCAGATACATTCTGATGTCAGCTGAAAAAGCCAACTGTGCTCATCGAGCTTGAGATGACTGCAGGTGGCACTAGTGCACTATATTTCAGTGGCAACAGCCTGAGTTACTTACTTGTTAGCACATCAGATGTTGCAGCAAGTGCTTGCACGCGTGACTTGTGCTTTGACATGCTCTGCCGAAGCTGACAGCGGCATCTGCGTGACCTCAGCCAAGGCTGCCTGCCTGTCGGCAAAGTGTACAAGTGCGACTTGCAGTTATCCATGTGCAGGTGCGGGGTCTGCAGCAAGCAACAGCGACGCTCAGGTGCTATCATTGGCACGCCGTATTTGCATTCTGTCAGATAAGATTTGTTCTGCGTGGTGGCTTGCCTGCATTGTTCNGCAATTGCATTGGCAGTGGATTTGCTTGGCAGGTTGATGTGCTAGGGCTAGGATGCAGGACTGGCACTAAACCTCTTACTTCTTGTGTCAGCACCAGAGTGCACTGTGCAAAGTAATATCCGTAACAGCTTGCATGCCCGTCCAGCAGTGCCAGCTTGTATATTTATGTTCAATGCTATGCTGTGATCTACACATGGGTATAATAAAGCAACTCAATAAGGCTGCCCAACTTGCAGCTCTCTTGGCAGTGGGCAATGCTCTTGGTAGCAGCTCCCATGATAACACAAGCTTGTTTGTCTTTACCATGTTGGTCACATCCTTTGGTTATGTCCATGTATCCCTTATTAAGATACCCCAGCATGCCATCATATAGATGTATTGAAGGTCATTTGCTCATTGTGCAGGTTTCCTGGAGGTGGACAAGGCTCTGGGCAGCAGCCGCATTGACTGTGAGTTCAGCGGCAGCACCAGTGTGGTGTCCTTCCTGAAGGGCAAGACCCTCACCACAGCCTGGGTGGGTGACTCCCGGGGGGTGCTGGGGCGGGCCAGGAAGGGTGGGGGCTATGAGGCTGTCCCCTTGACTAAGGACCACAAGCCTACTGCTCCTGAGGAGAAGGCCAGGATCGTTGCTACCAATGGCCGTGTTGAGAGGTCAGTCAATCATGCCTCTGTTGCTGATGCCCACTTTTCAATGCAAGGCACTCTGCCTCTTTGCTTGGTTGTTGTGTTGGCTTGATCAGTAAGCAGAATGAGAGGCAGTGATTTCCTGACTGCCAAATATTTGTTGGGGGTCCTCCAAGCCTGCTCTTCCTGACACTACACATGTATTGGACTACTGCTGCTGCCCTTGCATCACCATTCTGCATCTGCATGGGTGCTCTTAGCGTGATGGATGTCAAAGGCAAGGCCCGGAGCGTTCGCAAAGGTAGATGCAGCAAGTGCCAAATGTTTGGCCAATGACTTTTGCTGCTGAGCATGTGGTGCATTTGGCAGTACCACTACATATGTTTCTTGTTTGGGTAACGGTCATTGGCTGGGTGTACACCTTGTAAGTTGTGATGCTGGGAGCTGTGTGACCAAAGGCAATCATTCAGAGTACTACTTCCCTCATGCTTGATGACTCTGCATGGCTGTATATGTTGGAGCCTCTGCACCTGCCAGGCAAACTGCAAGCTGATGTCCAGTGCCTGACACTAGTGAAACCCCCAGGTTCAAATACACCCACAAAGGCTCAGCACCATGCAGGATGCAAGCACCTAGTTGCTTGAAACAGCACAAATATACACCGATCCTGTACCTGCCTGCATGGGGTGGCATAGGGTGTTTTGCTCGCAAAAAGATTGTGGTTGTACTGATTGAATGTTGCTTGGCTGCTGCAGGCTGGTGGATGAGATGGGGCAGCCCATTGGGCCCTTCAGGGTGTGGCTGCAGTATGCCTGGATCCCTGGTCTAGCCATGAGCCGAGCCCTTGGTGATGCTGTGGCCCACACGTAAGATTGAGCCTGTTGTCCCATTGCCTAGCTGTCTGCACTATGCATGACTGCTTGGCAAGATACAGCCCAGCGCATTTAGCTGAGTCCTGACAATTTTGCTGCAACATATTCACTAGTTTGCATAGCTCAAGTGAATGCGCGGTATGCTGCTGTGATCTGGCATGCAAAGGCCCAATCAGTGCTGAAAGTCTTGCTCCAGGATACATGCATTGCTGTTGTTATCAGCTTGCCGCAGGGGCGCATAGCAAGTGCAAAATTGACCTACTGTATGGTCACCCAGCACAAGGATGACCTTCAGCTGTGTGCAGTGTGGGTGTGACCTCTGAGCCAGAGTGCACGGTCAAGGAGTTGTCGCCTGTTGATAAGTTCATGATCTTGGCTAGTGATGGTGTCTGGGAGTTCATTGAGAGTCAGGATGCTGTTGATATTGTTGGCAACTGTGAAACGGTCGAGGAGGGCTGCAGACAGGTAGGCCTTGTGCTATATAGTTGTCCTGCATGTGTGTTGTTGTGTATGACTTGCATGGTGCAGTCAATGCCAGTTGCTGATGGCCGAGCATGGCATCACAATGCATCTGTTACTGCGTGACATCTATACCAACCTTGCTTGAGGCCATTCAGGACTGCTGCACAACTAGCTTGCTGGGCTTGCATGCCTAACATGCTGTGTGGGTGCTTGCAGTTGGTTGACGAGGCCTATCAGAGATGGTTAGTTGAGGAGGAAGGTGTTGTAGATGACATTACTGCTGTTGTTGTGAAGTTCATTCACACTGACGTCTGATGCAACACACTGCTGTAACTAACCATCTACAGCAGTAGACACACTGCTGTAATGCTGCTTGAGCCAGACCTGTTCGTTTTACACACTGCACTTGTAGAGTACTGTGTTTTACCCAGTGTGTGTCAAATGACCTACTGAAATGTTGCACTGACATGTGGTGCTACATTCAATGACAGACAAGTTCAAACACTGCAAATTCAGTACACATTCAGACAATGTTGTTGTGACATGACCTGCTTCTGCTGAGCTGCTGCTTCCTGCAACAGCTAGAAAGTTGCACGCAAAGCCACAGTTCTGCATGATTGTGCGACGAATTCTACATGGCCCCAGATCTACAGTGAGTCTAGATCACTGAAGGCTATAAGCGAAATTTACACCATGCACGACAGCATTCCTAGCGCGTGTGGCACTTTCCATTGTACTTGCTGCAAGTTGCAGTGGCATGGCAATGACTGCTGTCTTGTGATACAGCACCAACAGTCTGTGTTTGGCAATGCCTGTATCATGTGTGTGCTGACTTTGGGTGGCTTCTCCTGCAAGAGCATGTCAAGTGTCACAGGCAATGATACATGACCAAGTTCTCTGAGATGTATCTTGGGTGGCTCAGGCCACACCTGCTCTTAACAGGACATTGCATCAAGCACTCACTGGCATACATCAACTCATGCAACTGCGACAGAAGCCATTCAGGCTCACCAGCATACTGCAAGATGCTGCTTGAGCCGATTTTATTGAAAACGCTCTTACAACACAAGCAAACACCTTCTTTGGGCAAGATTTCGACCATTCTGGGGGTGCATGCTGGGTCTGATGCAACACCAGACACATTGGCTGCAGCCACCAGCACAGGCTCAGGTTGGGCTGCGGGAAAGGGTAGGTCCAAGCTATGCAGATAACTGGGAAGGCTGTGGCTTGGAGAGCTTGGGTCAGATGCACTTGTTGCCAACTGCCGTGAGGCACTGGCAACCATCTGCATGCTACGTGAGCTCATACACACAGCATTGGAGCACAGCACTTGACACAGACTGGTGTCAGGTCATGTCCATGCAGATGCTGTTCTGAGTGGGAAGTCACAGAGGCAGGCAGTGCTGCTGGCCGCATCAACTGTTCTTACAACTGCAATCTGTATACTTATTTGTGCCAGCCTGTTGACCCCTTCAAGCCATGTTACGCTTATCACTGATGGGCATAAGGTGTGCAGGTAGAGTATGTATGTGCGCATGTAGCCTGGACAAGGTTTACAGGTAGATGACAAGCAGTGCACTACAGATTTGCTTTGTGCCATACATGCAGTTGCATGCACCATTGGTGATGCAGCAAGCTCTGCAAAGCTATGGGTTTAGTGTTTAGGCAGGCCTTCTTGCTGTGATACTTGGAGCTTTGCTGGTGGTGGGAAGCACAGCTGTCAGCCATGATGTGTGCCATGCAACCGGACTGTGCACATGACCCGCAATGTACAGCACACAGAACAAGCAGAATGCAACACAAAAGTAAGGGTGCAGCTTTCTGCTGTCTGACAAGATGATTTATCCTGTTAACTGCTAGCATGCCTCCCAGCCTGTCATGCTTATGTCAAGCCATACCTTCAGTACCTCTTGAACAGTTTGCGAGTTGCCCGGCACTACACAAGAGAGATTGGTAGAGTTGAGGATGGCTTGGCCTGGGTCAGTGGGAATCAGCTGGCAGAACGGTCTGCTGACGTCAGGGAGTACTTTGGCTTTGTCAAAACAGCTTCGCCACTTGGGGACAGATCCAGCATGCATTTTAGCTTCCAGTCTGCAGGCAAAGTTGGAGCAGAGTCTGACACTGAGTCTGCAGTTTTGTCTGTAAGGTCCAGCAGCTCACACTGCTAGCTCATGCTGGCATGCAGTGCGGTGGACATGCTCAACCTGGAGAGCAAACCAAGAGTAACACCAGCAAGGATAAGATACAGCAAGGACAAGACACAGCAAGAGACACTACCCTGCTGCACATGACATGGACGCTGAAAAAACCGTTTTTGATTACAGTCTTGACAACGACTAGCACATAACAATCAGTACTGTGACTCAGCACTAAAATGCACTGATTCCCAGATGTGGAGTGGGTTGAAGTGTGGAATACTATCTGGGTGTAGTGTCGCCTTACTGCGACAAGTTTCTTGGGGTTGTTAGCAGAACCCATGGCATAGGCATTGGCTTCACTGCTTCTGCCATCAAGGCCNCTGTGATACTTGGAGCTTTGCTGGTGGTGGGAAGCACAGCTGTCAGCCATGATGTGTGCCATGCAACCGGACTGTGCACATGACCCGCAATGTACAGCACACAGAACAAGCAGAATGCAACACAAAAGTAAGGGTGCAGCTTTCTGCTGTCTGACAAGATGATTTATCCTGTTAACTGCTAGCATGCCTCCCAGCCTGTCATGCTTATGTCAAGCCATACCTTCAGTACCTCTTGAACAGTTTGCGAGTTGCCCGGCACTACACAAGAGAGATTGGTAGAGTTGAGGATGGCTTGGCCTGGGTCAGTGGGAATCAGCTGGCAGAACGGTCTGCTGACGTCAGGGAGTACTTTGGCTTTGTCAAAACAGCTTCGCCACTTGGGGACAGATCCAGCATGCATTTTAGCTTCCAGTCTGCAGGCAAAGTTGGAGCAGAGTCTGACACTGAGTCTGCAGTTTTGTCTGTAAGGTCCAGCAGCTCACACTGCTAGCTCATGCTGGCATGCAGTGCGGTGGACATGCTCAACCTGGAGAGCAAACCAAGAGTAACACCAGCAAGGATAAGATACAGCAAGGACAAGACACAGCAAGAGACACTACCCTGCTGCACATGACATGGACGCTGAAAAAACCGTTTTTGATTACAGTCTTGACAACGACTAGCACATAACAATCAGTACTGTGACTCAGCACTAAAATGCACTGATTCCCAGATGTGGAGTGGGTTGAAGTGTGGAATACTATCTGGGTGTAGTGTCGCCTTACTGCGACAAGTTTCTTGGGGTTGTTAGCAGAACCCATGGCATAGGCATTGGCTTCACTGCTTCTGCCATCAAGGCCACAATCTGTTGTGGCAGGTCTTGACAAAGGCTGTCAAAGCATCTTTCAAAACCTTGGATCTGCCTAGAAGCAGTTTTGCCCGCAAGAGAAGTCCCGCATTGCTCAAGGAAGCAAGACAGCACTTTCTACACGTCACACACACAGCTCTTGCAGCCGTACAGCGCATTCTGGAGAGTAAATCACAGCTCCTGATATGGTAAGCTGCCATAGTGCCAGTGTCATTTCGACACTCTTGCAGTCAATCGTTGCCCCCTTGCACTGTTGTTTGAGCAGGCATGACTGGAGGCTGAGCAACAGCACACAGGATGTGCTTGATGGCACGAGGAGCACGACAGCGTCCTTGAGTGCGAGGGACAGCCACATTAGGACAAAAGGGATGCAGGGGACAGGGGTGTAGCATTAAAGGGCTGCGGATGTGACTTCAAGGGGGATATGGTATGGTCCTAAG
The DNA here is from genome assembly GCA_000818905.1 of Trebouxia gelatinosa. NCBI lineage: Eukaryota > Viridiplantae > Chlorophyta > Trebouxiophyceae > Trebouxiales > Trebouxiaceae > Trebouxia > Trebouxia gelatinosa. The sequence continues at coordinate 7,811 of KN805296.1, read as the reverse complement.
GGGGCAGGGGTGAGGAGTCAAGGACAAGGCGTTTTGCAGACACCAGGCAAAAGGAGCTGCATTTCTGAGGCAGCAACGTGACTTGCCTGAGTGAAATTTGCAGCGACTGTGGTCTGCAGAGGCTGCATGAAGCTTACACAAGCCATGATACCTGCCTTGCTGTCTGCTGCAAAATGCATCACATGCTCTCCAAGCGTGATTGACTTCAGAGCACTGTTGCCGCTTGGAGTCATGTCATGCTCAGCCCCACCAATCCCCAAGGCTGCGCAAGCCTGCATACTGCACGCAGTTACTTGTGACACTGCATGCATGCTTGCGCCTGAGCGGCCAAACCTGTACATTTATGGCATACAGCATGCTAGCTGTAGCCATCCCCTCAAGCCTTGCAGATGATTCTTCCTTCTCCTGCGCCTTACTTTTCGTGGTGCATGCTGACAGAGGGGTTTGCCTACCACATGCACATTGTGGTAGATTGTACCTTGCTTTGTCCCATGTTTTCCTTGCCAGTAAGCCCAAACCCAGACCCGTACAACTGCTCAGAGCAAGCCATCAGCCATGAGACTCGATGCACATGCACTTACTCCTCTGTCATGCTCGGAATGCTTACCTTGGTGTACAAGCTTGCACCAGTTGTCACAGACAACAAAATGACACCGTTCATGTCAGCTTCTGCGGACCAAGGGCGGCACCACTGTCGGGACTTTGCAATCAATAGCTCTTCGGACGTGCGCGGTCCGCAGCGCCGGAGCATGCAGGCTCAGTGTAGTCGTCAGTGACACGATAGGTCAAAGTATGCAAGTCAAACCGCAACTTGAAAATTTTCCGACACCGAATGCTCGTGTGAGCTTCTTCAACAACAGCGCCAGACTAGAGCGTGCAGGTCTCGTGAGCTGCGTCAACGCCGCATCGCATGCAGCAGCAGCGCTGACTGGCGTGACCTTGGCCTGAGTCGCTCGACAACAGCCGCATGTCAGTTCTAGGATCACCCCGGGCGCAGGCGCCACGTCTGCAGCTTATTGTGCCAGCAACATGCTCGCATCACATGTTTCGGCTTCGTCGTTCTTTTGTACAGCGTCCGATATTCCAGGCAGCTTCCCATTCTATGCGAGCACGCTGCAAACGCTTGTCCAGGTAAGACTAACCTACTCATGCTGCTAGATGCTGGTAATCTGTGTCTGCTTACATAGAGATGCCGCACAGGCACCACACTTTCCGCTGTCAGCACAGGGACACAGACAGTACTGGTATGCCCCCTGCACATATGTGTGCCTTTCATGCTGTTGCATGCCTTATGACACAGGCTACACTGTCTGCAGCAGATGAACAATCAACAAATGAAGCCAAGTCAGCAAGAACAGCAGGGTATGCACATGCATTCAGAGAGCTCTTCAGCAGACATGCATGATATTGTATGGCCACAAATCTGTTACTCATAGGGAGCCAGGCTCTTTATCAGCCTGGGAGTGGAAGAACTCCGAAGATGCACTCAAAGCCTACACAGCACTGTTTGGCTTGTTAGCAATTGGTCAAATCCCAGCAATGCGACATGTAAAATATGCAGATCTGCCATATTTCATTGGCCTTGCTTCAATGACAATATATATAGGAGCACATCGCGGTTTGTGTACAAAAGTACGCCAGCAGATTACCATCAAAGAGGTACAAGTCACCGCGTTACTGTGTATATACACCGACATTCACATCTAAAGCTGTCACTCGCATGCGTGCAGCAAATGTTGCAAGGCGTACATGCACATGTCTCTGCTATCAGCTTACAGCTGGAAATCATGCTTTTTGCCTTCAACTGCCTTCCTGTGTTCAATATATTTAGGTTTGCTGCCTAGACAACAAGCTGGCAAGGATGCTACTTATCTTCTCATAAGTGAGTCATTCAGCAACAACAGTGTTGGTGTTTGGACAGCGACCAATCAGCCCTTTACTGATGTAATCACGCTTTGTCGGCATGCATGCGCCAAGTTACATTGTGTGCAGGGAGCTTTGGCGCCCTTCGCAGCCTCAGTAGCGCTGTTCGCAGGCTACTTGCTGGTGAAGTTTTTTCCTCAGCTCAATGTGCAGGCCTTTTTGAACGCCTACTTCTGGCTTATAGGCTCTATTGCCATTTTTGGTGCACTTCAGAGCCCTCTCAGACAAGCAGTAAGCACCCTGCATTTCTGTAGCACACAACCACTCGACAGGGTGCTGTGCATTGCTGTCACATGCCTGTCGGCTTGCACATCAGCTTGAGATGCATTTGCTCATTACTTGGATTGGAAGTGTGGACATCCACCCTCAGTCTGTTACAAGCTTGTATGCTTGGGCAGTCCTTGCTATAGCATGCTGTGGATAGGTTGCAGTGCAGCAGCTGCACTCAGTCATTCAGGCAGCAGCACCCAGCCATTCATTCAATTGCTATGCACTAGTATGCAGCGCTGCAGGCACTTTACCAGCAGTGTGTACAGCACACTGCCATACCCACGGGGCAGAATCATGCACACTCTGGCAACACATCTCCAATACAACTGCTTTTTGAGGAAGCAGGTGTCAACACACCAGTCATCATGATGCTGCAGGGGACGCCCTTGGGGCAGGGCAGTTTTGACATTTTAGTCCCAGATGGTTTGTTACTGGACGATCAAGGCGGGTCTATCACAAAAGCTGCTGTCTCACCTACAGACCTTCTGACTGCGCTAGTGGCAGTAGCTGCAGCCACCATCGACCTCAAGTCCAACCATACCAATTTCACCCTCAATAACATGATAGCGTGCCTTGTAGCAACCGATATTTTACAGGTACAACACGATGTTGGTGTCAAATGGTGAGCATGGTGACCTACTGAGGGAGCAGTGCCTTGCATGTGTTCTGACACAGTGACAGCTTGTGAGTTGTTCCACCCTACATTGCGCAATGTGAGGTGCTGGCACCTCCGCCTTACACACCAACTTGAGCAATCTGTACCACAGATGCTGGACATCACATGCACAACCTTTTCGTCTACATGAAGGGAGCTACAGGAAGTTATGTCATGTTGTTGACCACATCTGTCAATACATGAGGCTACACACTGACATTCACCCAAGCAGGTTTAGGACAGTGTCAGCTTATCCTCAAGTCTGTATCTGTACTGCAATATTTGGTGCTGACAAGCTCTCAGCAGGACAGGCCAATGATGCCTTGCTTTGTGCAATGCAGTTACTGGGGTTGAAAAGCTTCAGAACAGGGGCAGTCATGCTGGCAGGCCTCTTGCTCTATGATGTCTTCTGGGTGTTTGGCAGCCCATCAGTCATTGGTGATAATGTCATGCTGACAGTGGCCACCTCTGACATTGTCTCTGGACCCACCAGGCTGTTGTTCCCCAGAATGGCAGGGGGTACTGGTGAAGCTAGCAACTTCCCCTTCTCCTTGTTAGGTGATCCCCTGACTTCTGCGACGTGTATGTCAGCACACAAGTTGAGCATCAAGTGTTGTATGAGGATCAGTGGTATGGCTGGCGTATGCTGTACAGCATGCAAGGCAACCTGCAGATCATTGTTGCCACTGTCAGGCACTGGTAGCTGACACAACCTGCAAAGTGGACACTTTTGCGTACAAACTGCAATGAGGGAGAGCTCCAACAACATGAGAACAGGGAAAGCCTGCAGCTACATGTGTATTGGAGAGGCTTCCACCTGGCAGCATCACCTGACAGAAATTGCATAGGAGGCTTGCTGCGCCGCTCTTGTCCCAGCTGCGCGCAGAACACCAATGACTGCCAAGGGAACTGCACCTCTATGTGGGCAAGCTTGCCTCATTTGTCTAGACCACAAGCTGTATTTATGACCTCATGTCAACTCATAAGCGCTGCAATGCTCGTGCAAGCGACAGGCTGCTTCTGGCTGTCTAGTGCTTTTTCTCTGGTGATCATGTGCGTCCTGCTCATCCTTACAATGCCAAGCTGCTTTTGCTTGGAAGAGCATTGCCATACAATGCAAAGCTGCCCTGTTGCCTCTTATTGTTTGCATACCTTCAGCATAGCCCACACCACCATAGACCAACAGTCTCCATCTGTGATACGTAACTCCTAGCCCTTACAGTACTGTAGCAGGAGTGGCTTTAAAAACACATATTACAGTGATTGCAGCACACAGCTTCTGGCTGTGCAGGGCTGGGGGACATTGCAGTGCCAGGGCTGCTGGCATGCTTAGCTCTGCGCTATGATGCCTCTCGAGCTACCAACATGAGGTCCAGGGCCGATGCTGCTGTCAATGCACTCAAAGGAGCCTTCTCAGGCATGGAGGTGTGATGTTTCATTCACTGCAAGCTGAATGTTTTTGGAGGTCAAACACATGTGTTGAGACTTTATACTGCACCCGTCGCATTATTATAAAACACCATGTTCAAGCTGCAACTGCATGTATGCAAACCTGACTGCAGCATATGGTGATCCCAAGCTGACGCGCACTTTGCCAATACAGAGGCCAGGTACTACTGGGAGGCCAGGTACTACTGGGAGGACAGCTCCTTGTGCAAAGCTGACTACCATGGCATGTCATGCTGCAGGCAAGTGCAACAGCCAGGCAAATGGCAGATGCAGGCGCAGATGCAGCTAGCACTGCGGTAGACAGAGTGGCTGACGCTGAGCAGCAACAGCAGAATGCTGGCGGGGACCCATCCACAAGCGGGTTGGGTACCCCTCATGCTGTCTTTGAGGCTTCAGATGCAGTGCTGCAGCAGCGTACTTACTTTGTACCGACCATGGTGAGTCCAAATTGCAACAGTCGACTGTCAAGCCTTCAAACGCAAGTGCCTGCTCATCATAATAGACAAAAGGTTACGGTGTCCTTAGCATTGATGTTTGCTGTTCTGTCAAATCTTCTTCATCACTGAACAATAAACAAATGCAACTTGTCATTGCAGCCAGTAGACCCAGACATATAATAAAGGCATTCAGGGCAACACAAGTTTGGTTCAGCGTATGCAGCTCTGCTCAGCAAGCTGTAGTTGAGGTTTCTCACTCACAACGCAGTATCATATGCTAACACTCATCATGGTTGCATGCTAGTCCTGTAGGCACATTGTGCACTGGTTTGAGAACAGGAATATACAGGCCTGTTACTGCGCAGTCGGCGACTGATGCAGATCATGCAACAGCATGCCCTTGCAGCGACATGATAGCCGCCGGTGCAATGCACCAGCTACTGGCAGCTGCATCTGGGCTCCCATCAAGACAGCATCATTTGCACAAATTCTTGCCGGAATGCATAGCAACACTGATGCACTGTGTGATTGTGTATGGGTTGTGCACAAGGTTGCCAGCTCAACTGACTGTGTGACATTTGCTACAGGCTGCCTATGTCATAGGGCTGGGGGTGGCGTTTGGTGCCAATGCAGTCACAAAACTGGGACAGCCTGCTTTGCTGTATCTGGTGCCTGCCACCTTCTTGGCGATTGCTGCAACAGCAGCCTCGAGAGGGGAGGTGGAGAGAGTCTGGAAGTACACAGACACTACTGCGATCTCGCCTGTGAAGAAAACGAAGAGGCCCAAGGCGGAGTGATAATGCAAACTTGGAGTCCCATTTGCTCAGCAGGTTCACTGCTTGCTGGGCGAGTGATGCTTGTCAGCACAAGCTGCATCAGTCAGATGCTGCACAGCATCAACAGCAAGCATGACTGTAGGACTGGAAAAGCCAGACTAGCTTGGCTTGGAGTCCTATGCACCATTGCATCAAAACGAACTCTGACATACTAGCTCGCTGAGTGCCTTGCTGCTCTAGTGCATCAATTACTGGTGCCGCAAAGCATGTATCAAGCAAGGCCTGCAAGCACTTGTTTTGTGCACTGTGATGCAGCGGTGTCAGTCTGACATGGTTCATCCCACATTCAGATGGCCCTGCACTCAACTAGCTAGTGACTAGCTAGTGATGGCCTTCAGTTATCATGACTACGCCTGACTATGCTGACTGTCCTGGGGACCAACAGGGGGCCAACAGACAATCAAGGCATACAGTGAAAACTCAAACAACAATGTCTATGGTATTCGCAATGCAGCATCACAGTAGAGCTGGGGGTATCATGGTGGATAGGACACAGACACTGCGGCACTGACACACTAAGCTAATACCGACTTTCTATGTTCAAAGCATTGTCTAAGGTAACGTCCCAGTAGACAAGGATCACTACTGTTGATGACAGCTGTTTGAAAGCCATGAAAAAGGGTGGCATGATTGTACCTAAAGTGAGAATATGCTGGGCAATCAAATAGAAAATGATGCTCATCCTCAACACAAAGTGACTTGCAGACTTCACACACTCTATCCTCCCGAGGTGTGTCAACAAAGCGGCCAACATCAACATGTAACCCATGGCACCCACATCTAAACCTGCTAATGAG
>JUBA01000107.1:0-41262 GCA_000818905.1 Trebouxia gelatinosa | reverse complement strand
GCGCTGTGTATGCAGCAAAAGAGAGGTGAGTGACAACCCCTCACAAACACCATACTGTGAGTCACAGTCGTTATAAGCATGCATGCCTTCATGCTCAGGTGCAGTGCACGCATGCAGGAAACGGGACTTGACACTGTTGAGGCTAACCGAGCGTTGGGCTTGCCAGATGACTGCAGAGAGTATACATCTGTTGCCAATATTCTCAGAGATCTTGGTGTGAAGAGCATCAAGTTGATGGTAAGGATTGCAACCTGTATGCCATATGTGAGAGTGACATCGTGATCATTCACCATACTGTGCTGCAACGTGCGCGCAGTAGACCCCATGAGCTGAGTCATATTAGGCTGGCTTGTGGCAATGATGTAAGGCACAGTGTCCTGTGGTTTTTGTCCATATGTGTGTTGCTGTGCAGACCAACAATCCACGCAAGATAGAGCACATTCGTGACTTAGGCATCAAAGTGACAGATAGGGTTCCTTGCATAGTCGAAGCCCAGGCTTTCAGTCAGAACTATCTGGCTGTCAAGAAGTCCAGAATGCAGCATGACTTTGATGGCAGCTATTGTTATTGGAATCATGATGGGGATTCAATATTGCCTCCTGTGGCAGCCAAGGTGCTGCAGGATACAAAGCTCCCTAAAGTGCTCTCAAGTGTAGATAGTGCCTCAACTTCAAATACTCAGCGTGAAGAGTAAGTGGTAGTGTGTGACTGTATTTGGAGGGTTGGCAAGCCACGTTTGGTTTGACATATGCACATCACTGTATGTTATACTTGTCCCTGGTAGTTGAACTGATGCCATGTGTTAGCTAGGCCTTGTCATCCATCTTGATCAATCTATTCATCTTATAAGCGCATGATGACATATGCTGCCTGAGCAGGTGACACGCAGCGACTGATGGTTGCAGATAGTGAACAAGCAGCATGACGTTGCATGCAAATGTTGATGATTGCGCATATCATCAGCAGCAACACACGACAGCAACATCCGACATCTCGGTGTCTGCACATTCAAGTTACAGCCACAGTTTGACGCATGGAGAGTTTATCATGGCCAACAAGCTTAGAAACACTGCCCACCTCAACACCCGCCCTGCTCCACCCCTTACGGTTGGCCGTACAGACCATGGTCAAGCTGTGCAAGTTTGAGCATGCCACGTACAGCTCTGGTGCAGCAGACAAGCTCAGTTGGCGCTCAGCAACACAGCAGAAGAAACGCAAACAGGTAGAGAGGACAAAACTTTTTAAGCCATTTGCTTGACTCCTGAGATGTGTCTGTTGCATCAAAGCANCTGGCGATTTTGGCAGTAAGATCAGTACATACAATATTTGGTATCTACGTGAGACCACTGCTGTAATTGTTCTCCTTACCTTTAACGGCGAGGGACTAGCTCTATTCGTGTCAGATATCTCGTGCAAGGTCTCGCCGGGTCTTTGGCTATAGGGACCATCTTTGGTGGGTTGCGCCATGACTATAGCTGCACCATACGCCAGCAAACTTACCACTATGCAAGCAGCGTTTCCTAAGAGCACAAGCACGACCAAGCGAGTGCTGAATTTTGCCCTGTGCATGCAACAAGACACTGGAACGGGAAGCACCCTGCTTACTCTGTCCGCGCAATTCAGTCAGGGCAACTTCTTGATTGTGCAAAGGCTGATTCAACACTATATGCCGTGTCGGGTAACTACGTTGTCACGCAAGCCTGCACTGATGCTTTGCTTGCTTCATGACTCACTGGCCTCACAGAATCACACCTATCACTGACCTGGCATTGCTAACATCGTGCTGCTGGAGGATGCAGTCCTATTTTTGATGAGGCATACTCTGTACGTAGCAATGCAGACCTTGGCTGTGTCCTGATGCAGCCGTGTTCCGCATGCTCCATTTACACCACACTGATGCTGCCTGACTTTATAACACAATCTGCTCAGCATCAAGACCGTCGGAGGTTCTGAGGATGTTGGGAAGAAACAAAGACAGTTTTGTAGTCAAAGTAAACACAGCCCTATTGAGGCAAGCTGCGTCGGGCAACAACAGTGCAATGGGTAATGGGGCATCACCTTGGCATCGCTTGCGGTGCAAAGCATCCTTGAACTGCGACAAAGCCTCTGCTGTCAAACCAGAAACCCCACGCAAGTCTACTGACCGCAGATTGGACCCTAAACACAAAGCACATAAGCTATCCGCATCAAACCTCACTGTGTGTGCGCAGTTGTCAAAACATTCCCACTCTGGTCTCATGATGGCCTGTATTGACAAAATCTGAAGAGCTGGCATGGCCTTTTCAACCATATGTTTCAAACCCTTGCTGCTGATGCCACGACAGTCTATAAAAGTCAGCTGTGTGACCATAGGCAAACACACAAATGCTTCGCCAGTAACAGGAAGATACCCTGGCGCATCTGCACCAATGTCTGTTTCATATCGACCATCCAGGACTGTGAATGGCACAAAGCTCACAAGTGTCAGCTCTTGCAAGGACTCCAACTCTGGAAGTCTCAGGGTTTCTTCCTGAAACCAACCCCAAGCAGTCAACATGTGGATCTGTGGCTGACTGTGTTCAATAGCTGCAAGCACATTAGGCTCCAGCTGTCGGTAAAGAGTCAGTCTGAAGCTGTCTGCTGAGATGCCTGCAAGCGCTTGAGCCTGATCAACCCCCATTCCGCTGATGTTTACGCTGAGTATCTCAAGCTTGGAACACTCTTGCAAGATGTTGAAGGTTGCTGCAGTCCAAGGTCCCGTCAGAGTAACAAATTGTAGCATATGTTTGTTACTTGTGAGGACACCTTGACAGCAGACAGAAGCACACACCCTCTGACATTCAAGCGTAGGATAGTCAAAACACTGCAGAGCAAGATCCTGGAGCAAAGTCAAGCATGCAAGTGGCTCAAAATCTATTGCAGTCATCCAATGATATTCATCAGTCAAGCTCAGATGCAACTTGGTAAGGTGCCTCAGCGTTGCAACGGGTGCAATGACCTCATCATTGTAATAATACGCAAATGGGAACGGGTGATCATTGACAGTGCCATACACCAGCGCTGTGCACACTTCAGTGCTGCTGTCTTTCAAGGCAGTCACACGCGCAAGACCGCAAGTGGCGTCCTTGTAGTCATGTAGCCTTGTATGTTGAGGCAGGCTGGCTGCTGGTTGCTCTGTGGTAATGCTGTAAGTGTCAAAGTGCAAAAAGCGCTTCAGTTCTTCAATGACTGGTGGAGATGGCAAAGTGGTGATAGCCGAGCATCTGTGCATTTCAACGCGCAACTCAACCCTGTCCTCATCAAGCAGTTGCTGTGCAAATTGTGCAGTTTGATGTGCATCCTCCAACTGCTGCTGCGCCTGCTCAAGCGTGCTAGACAGGTCATTGGGCAGGTGGGGTGCATACTGCAGCTCCACAAGGATTCTGCAACTAGTAAGGCAACCCTGTACATCACACCCTTGCAAACATGTTACAATTGTTGGGGATGGTACAGAAGAACAGGACCTAGGTTGCTGTACCTGGGTGAGAGCTTTTGTGGTCTCCCTCAGCTCAAGCATGGACAAGCGCTTGTCCATTTGAAAGCTAAAGTCGGAGTCAACAAACCGTCCAGCCTGCCTCCAAGCCGCCAAGGTTGCAATTTTGACAGACAGACTGTCCTGACCGGCAGGAATCACCATAGGCGGCAAGGTGATCTGGCTTGAACACGACGCCCAGTTCCTCGATGCAAGCCTTAATGTGTAGAATTCGGCGGTGTTGAGGTGTCGCATAAGGTGCTGAATGACGTCTTGCTGTAGTTCAGCCCAGCCCGAGCACTCTGCCATGTTTCTACCCGAAAGCGGTCCAGACAGGATACACGCGAGGCTGCGCTACAAACTTTCTACCAGCGCTTCTCAAGCATTCTTTCCTCGAGCTTCGTTATGGCAATGGCATCAGGCACGGTAAGCTGTCTTCGTGCACTCTGTGTGAAGCGGAACTTCCGCTGCAACTTCCGCTAATTCCTGTACACAACTGCTTTGAATTGCTGTGCGTGCATATGGCGATGCCATCAGATGAGTATCAGCACGCAGGTGATGTCTGTAGTCAGCTGTGTTTGATGTGGCATGGATGACAGCGTTCTGAGAGCGGTCTATTTGCCATCTCTTTCCGGGTATGCCTAACAACATCAGAATCTTCAGCATGTACAAGGTGTGCAGGCAGCTCACCAGCAAGTGCGTACACTGGCAGTGTGTACAGCACACATACCAACAGCTTAGTACTCAACGATTTCGTTCTGCAAGGTTAGTTCAATTTGCAAGTGTGCACGAGGCGTCATCTGCAGCTTCATACCACTGCACTCCAGCTTTACCAGTGTCACATGTTCTTTGGTGCCTTGACCTGGTATTCAACACTGACAATGATGACCGTCATGGGCATCTGTCAATGACGAGACAGGTCGCAACCACAGTGTCTTGTTGCATGCTGACATCTTGATGTGTTGGATCAATATTACAACTTAGCCCTGCACCTTACACCCTGCTTGTTAACAACCCCTCATCTTTCCAGCTCATTCAGAGCTGCGAGCTCGCCTAGAGTTAGACCCGCACTGCTCGAACTCGGACCATGTTTGCCACGTGCTGTGTTTGCTGTGCCTGCCTGTGCCTGTGGTGTCTGCTGTGCTTCTTTGTGTTGCGGGCCTGCTTTGCCCGCTGTGCCTGCTATGCCTGCTGTGCATGCTGTGCTTGCTGTGCCTGCTGTGCTGTGACATGGCTGGCAACAATGCAGGTTCAGAATACAGCAGACAAGCTGAAGCGGGCCACAGCTCAGCTGGAACAGCAGAACAAGTCATTGACTGGCGAGTTGTAGGCTCAGAGGCAGCAGCTGAGACAGCAGCTACTCACTGCATAGCAAGGGGCTGAGAAGGTATGCCAGCAGACTTGATCAGTTTGCAATTATCCAGTTGAGCAGGCCATTCCCTTGCTGGGCAAGCTGGCACAGCGGCATCTTTCAGCAGGACAGAGATGATTGTGACAGTTCTGCATCAGATGTTGTCTGTAAGTGACTGTTACTGCTGTCAGGATGTCAGTGTGATGGTGCTTTTGCTTGCCAGCCTACCTGATGACAGCTATAGCGCTGTTGCATGCCGTGCTCTGTCAAGATGTTGGTGCATTGCTGTAGCATGACGTGCTGTGCTTTGCTGTGCTGTGCTGTGCTTGCCGGTGCTGTGGCAGGCTATGCTGCGCTGCGCTGTATCTCATTACACTGTGCTTTGCATCCTGTTCCTGACATGCATGGAAAATCAGATGCATCTCTATGCAGGCTCTGCGTAACACAAAAACAACATTCTGGACGATGCTTTGCATGCACAGCAGCAGCTGAGGGATGTGACTCACGACAAGGATGACGCCATGGCTGCCATGAATAAGCTTCGCAGTGTCATTCAGACAGTACAGGTGGACATGGCAGATGCCCAGGAGGCGGCTGACAGGTATACCCTCTTCTTCTCCCTGACTGTGCCCCTTAGTGAGTATAATGTTGACACAAGAGGTGTTGTCTTACGTATAATGTATAAGCAGTGCAAGAGCTGTTGGGTTGGCACTGCATGTGCAGTGTGTGACCTCAGCTTTGGCTGTCTTCTTTGTATGCACACAGGGAAAGCAAGAGCAAGGCTGGGGATGTCTTCTGCATCTGGAAGGCGCTAATTCAGACATCCCAAACCCTTGTCTCCTTTGGCACAGCTTATAAACTGATAACATCAGCCCGCCATGTGTGCAGGCTGACAGAAGTGGCGGCACCAATGGACATGCTGCATCAGCTCAGCAGGATGCATCTGACCAGAAGCCAGCAGCTGAGCAGGGTGGAGTCGGATGTGTCGCCTGCAGAGTCAGCAATCACGGATGATCCAGAAGTAACTGGGGACCAGGGCGGCACCAAGTTTGATGCCAAGGCCGCAGATGTACAGACGCCGGTCAGGGCTCAAGGCTGATCCCCAAGTATGATCACTCAGGTGTCACCAAGCTACAACATGCTGTTATGTCCACTGCTGGGCTTGATACAATGTGAAAGGGTTGGTGCATTGCTCATGGCTGCTGCACAGCTGCAACCTAAAGGCTGGAACAAGGGTGTGTCCCAAGCTTTGGCATTTGTTTGAAATGTTGTGCTGTTGATGCTAATTCTATGCTCATGCATATTCGTAGCGCTACAACAGCTCGCCGGCAAAATTGTCAACAGGTTGCACACATTGCCTGGGTGCATTTGCTGTCATTTGGCTGTCTCAGCCCAAGGCCTATTGTGGGTTATAGCTGCTTGAAGCAAATGCTGCTGAGTCACGCTGTTACATGGATCAGACACATGTCTGTGTGGTTCTGCAGACCAAATTTCAATCAATGGCGTTTATTGCTTGTTTGCATTCCCATCTGTAGTTGACTGTAGAGAGTCCCAATGGTGTGCTGCCTGTTGCAGGTTCTCACAGCCAGCTTTGATGACATTGCCGACTACTACTTCTACATGCAATGGCCTCCACCTTGAGAAGAAGGGCACCGGGCAACCAACACCAAAGGCTCAGGAATGCGTTTATTAGCGCATTGTATGCATGAGTACAAGTGGGCAAGAGTCATCAAGGCAACAGGTTTGGAGATAGCTGCAATTTTTTTATGGCAGACTTGGGGTGCGAGTCCCTGCTTGTTACAAACATGGCTGCAGTCAGGCTGATTTTGAGGCATTCACAATGCCTATCTGCAATTATAGTGAGGCAGGGTTTTGTGGCACAGTTGTCTGACTGGGTTTTCTGATGTATCCTATTTGATTGATGCAAGTGGTTGGGAGAGCAGACTTGTTCACATCTAATTGAGAGCAAGTGAAATGTGTTGGCTTTGGAAAACAATGTTGATGTCATACACCAGTTGATGCCACAGTAGTTGCTTGGCCATAATGCAATCATATGACAGCTGACATCGTTCAGCTGAGGTGTACCCGGTCAATTTCCTACGTAGACCCAGTCACGTCTTCACGACACGGTAAAGTGCTACCAACCGATGTCTTAAGACTACCTCACAGGTGTGCTTGCCTGCGAGTTTGTGTCAGTGTCAGCTCAGACAGTGATGCGCTATCAATATTTGCCATTGTTGTATGGAAGAAGCTGCGCAGGAGCTGCATGCATGCACATGGCATGGCATGCATGATCTGTGTGTGCGTGACTCCGTCGGCCCTGGCTGTCTTTTGCATATGCGATGGTCAATTGCATAACCTGTTGTCATTGAGTCTGGTGTAGACTAATGCTGTCTGAATTCAACACATACCTGCTCAGCATCACCACAATCAGAGGTCCTAAAGATGTTGGGGAGAAACACAGACCTTTTTGTACTCAAAGTATACACAGCCTTATCAAGGCAAGCTGCATGAGGTAGCAATAACTCAATGCTCAATGGTGCGTGAGCTTGACATTGCTCAAGGTGCAAAGCAAGCCTGAATTGCGACAGAGCCTTTGCTTCCAAACCAGAAACCCCACGCAAGTCTATTGAGCAAAGAGAGGACCGTGAACACAAAGCATGNCACGTAGAGCAAGTCTGTGCTCCCAAAGCGGCTTGCTACCAAATGAAACGTCAGTGTACAACCAAGGTGCCATGAAGGTGGTGTGTCAGTCTTGGGTGGCGGAGGAAACCACCTGAAGTGTCACTCAACAAATCAGCCATCGAAGATGTCAGCTGTGCTTCCTGGGCATGCTGCGCCTGCTGTGCCTGCTGTGATTGCTGCTGTGGATGCTGTGCCTGCTGCTGTGGGTGCTGTGCATGCTGTGGCGCTCCTGCAAGCTGGCGTAGGCTGGCAGCCAGTTGAGCCAGCTCAGGCTGCAGCTTGTTCTGGGCACAGCAGGCCTGCATGCTTTGCAATGAGGGCGCCACCACCAGCTCCATCAGCCGGCACAGGTTTTGCTGATACATCGCCCCGTGCTGAAGTGCAACCAGTGGGTCAATGTTGCCCCCACTGCAGTGACACAAGCACTACTGGCTATAAAAACTTTGGCAAAGCACTACTAGCAATGAGACCTTTGGGAAAGCAACATAAAGAACACAAGAAGAAGCCGCAAGAACCAGCTGCTTCAAGTGGCACAAGTGGTCCGTGTGCACCATGCCATGTTCAGCGGTGACCAAGGGGTGGGTGCTGCCTTCACCGCATTGCACAAGCCCTGCTGATGAGTATGTGCCGTGGACTTCATCCAACACAAACTGTACGCTTGCAGATTCAACAAATGACACAGACGCTGCTGGCATATAGCATGCCCTCAAGGGTGGCAGTGTTGCACTTCCTGCTCACATGGGCTCGTGGCATCCTGTCAACCTGTCCTTCCAGGTGCTCCTCTTCCTGCTGTCCTACCAATCAGGACTCAGGACTCACGCATACAACGGCATAATACAGCAGGGTCTATGTGCATGCCAACATCAGCTATGTGCATTGCAACATCAGCTGCTGTGTAAGCAGCGCACCTGTCAGAGGCGTCAGCCATGGCAGCATGGAAGGCCTTCTGCTCCTCCTGGAACAGCACCTTCATCAAAGCCACCAGATCAGTCAAAGTCCTCTCCATGGGCCCTTGGGAGGGCACTATGTGCAGGGGCACGCCCTTGCGCCGCCACTGCACTGAGTCAATGCCTGCGTGCCCTTTCGCCTCTGCAGCAGCAGTGTGATTGCTCAGTGTGGTTGCTAAGTGGAGCCAAGCAAGCAGTCATGGTCATGTCCAGATGGCATCATGCCATGTGGAGGCTTCGCAAGTGTGTTGCATGTGGTTCCCACTTGAACCTGAAACACCGTTTTGTTCTGTGAGACACAGTGTGTGCACTGTTTGGGTGACGACAGCATGGCAGGCTCTGATTTTGACCTGTGGGTCATGATCTGTGTGGGGCGCTCTGCAAGTGCATGCCTCTCCCAAAGGATCTGACCTTCTATGTCTATCTTACAGGACCTTGAGTCAGAGGCAAGCCTCTGTGGTGGCGAGCAGCTCAGTCTGAGGCTGAGCAATGTGTAGCAGTGTAACAGTAAGCTGTGGCTTACCCTGTAAGGGCTATAATTCAGCTTGGCTGCAGTCAGCTGGCCTACAGGGACATCAACAGCTATACTGTCATGTGGCATGTACATAAATGCACCTACGTAAGTTTGAAGCAAGTCCTGCAACAAGAATCATCTTTAGCGTAGCATGATAGTGCAAAGTCAACCCACATTCTGAGGTTGCTGTCTGAAGCAAGCAGAGTGCAAGACCTGCTTGTCACGACAACATCAGGTGATCAGTCTTGTGGGCTGGCCGAAAACTGTAACTACCATCTGCTTCTTCTTCCTTGGCCAAAGGTACAAGGCTGAGGGCTCACCTGCCAGGGAGAGCTGGATGGCTTGAGCGATGTCAGCATCCATGCTGAGGTTGCGGCTGCCCATGGGGCTGGCCAGGGGCGCCTCATCACTTGGCACTGACTGGAAGGCTGTCACTGAGATTGACTGGGACTTGTCCTTGGGATCCTGTACACACACGCTACTTGAGTTCAGTGTTGGTGGCAAGGTTGCAGTCCTGGCATTGAGACCGACACACTTGGCACATAGCAAGAGGCGCCTTGTCTGTAAACACTGGCTGGAAGGCTGTCACAGAATTAAGTGGGCAGTGGTCTTTGCAATGCTGCATACAAACGCTGCCAGACCTGGATGTCAGCTGGATGTCACCTGGGTGTTGAAGCTTCTGAGTCAAGACTGGCACATGCAGATGTGATTAGCGGCAAGACTTTGATGCTTAAGCAGGCCTTTGCTGTCAGGACAACACTGAGACTCAAGGCCTTGTTGACTTTGGCAGCCATCCGAGCCACTGCAGCTTTGGGCTCCATGTGACAGGCCTGACAGGCTCCACGTGATGCATCTACCTGGTTGAAGGTCGAGAAGATCAACCCTAGGAAGCCCTGGTCCAGCATCTGATAGGTGGCCTGCGTTTTGATGTCCACATGGGATGGCAGCACAGTGATGTGGGGGTGGGAGTGGTACCACCCAATCACACGGGTCTGCACTCCTCCTTGGCTGGTGAATTGCTCTGCCGCTGCTGCACATCTGGACAGTTGCTCAGGACTGGCTTCCACCCTGTCCTGCACCAACCAGATGTCACCTGAAATGTCCTTTGTAAGATCAAGGCCATGTGTTCAGGCGCAGCCAGTCCGTGTGTGATGCATGTCATTGTGTGTGTTCAGGTGCAACCAGCTTAGTGTGTGATGCATGTTGTTGAGAGTGTGCTGTGCATGTACTGAAACTGTGCAAGGTGACAGCTGACTCTTGACATGACCCTGCAATAGTGAGTGTCTCATACTGACACTCAAGCTTGCATGTCAAGCAGCGACGCTTGCTCATGTGACAGGCTTCTACAGCGAGAACTTTGTCCTTGTGCGGACGCTGTGTTGCATTGTGCATCATAAACACAACTGTGCTTGCCAGGTTTGACAGCAACGTCCATGCGTTGCATGCGTTGTCAGCTGTGTACTCACAGGGTCATTGTTTGGCTGGCTTGCTTAGGGGACAGCACTGTGCCATGTAGGCAGGCAAAAAGTTGAACATGCAGCATTGGCGGCCATGCTGTCAATGGCTTGTGCCAGATGCTAGTTTAGCAGCTGCTAAGTAAGTCAACATCTCTGGAGCGGGCAGATGCGGCTGTGCATGTGCCTGTACTCATGCTGCAGAACACACAGCCAAACACTGCACGTTTAATGTGACTCACCTTGCGTCTGTCACTTCGAATTTGTGGCATTGCTATCCAGACCCTTGCAACTATTTGACCACCAGGCCTTTCCTGCAGCAGTTGCATTGGTGCCACAAGCTATGGTAAGCACAGACTCTCAGTAATCAAACGTCACATACCAGTACGTCTCCAAGCAGCAGCCCCATGACCTCTTCTGCTTCTGTGCTAAGAGTATGAGATGTACAGGTCCAGAACACCTCTGCACAGCTTGCATGGTCAGGTCGGAGGACTCCTGCTGCAGATACATGCAATGCAAAGGCAGACTTTGTACCTGCTGTGATCTCGACCTTGTTTAGCGACATACTAACCTTTTCCTTGACTGATCAATGCTTGCGGCGAATGCGTAGACTGTCAGCAGCCCAGTTTTGGGGACTGTTTCACACGAGTAACGATTGCCTCATCGATGATTGTACGCGAGCGATCGATTCAGTGTGTAGACCTCGTCGGGAGCAGGCGTGCTTCGTATTGGTCAATGCAGCACAGGCTTGGCATGAGGCAATTATGCATGCTGCACATGATATGAGTGCAGGCAGCACATGCCATCTCAAAAAGAGTGCTTTCGTAAGGCACCAAAGCCTTCGTGGAGGTGCACAAGTCCGTGGACACGAGTCCATGGTCTGACCAAGCAATGGCAACACAAGTCACAATGTGTTTTAGGCCCCTTGCCAAATGTTGAAATTCAGATGTATGACAGATGTTTGGGTTGCAGTTGTCTTATAAAGGCAAGCTCACAGTAAATACCACAACAAGCACGTGCCTCAGAATACTGGTCCTGTATCACATAACAATGAGAGTTTTGAACACACATGAGCACAAAGATTTGTTCATTGGCATCACACTGATTGTAAAGGCAAGACTTTAGATAATCACCACAAGCACACCAACTAGCGGTCTGACATACATCTGTCAACACAACAGACTATACATGCAATGTAACTGGGTTCTCTCAAAATAGAGGCACACATGTCTACTTCTTGTTCTGTGCGGCAGCAGCAACCTTCTTCTTCTCCCTCTCCTCAACAGCCTTGGTTTTGACATGCTGATTGGTGGGAGGAGCCTGCTTCTTGACCTTCTTAGACTTGGGCTTGTCAGCTGCATTGTCTGCATCGGCCTCTTCTTCACTAGCATCAGCGTCATCCTTGTCAGCTTCCTCTTTGTCAGCCTCCTCACGCTCATGCTTCTTGCCTGTCTCTGCCTTGTTGCCCTTGCCTGTTGCTGCCTTCTTGCCATTGGCTTTGCTGTCAGACTTGTCCTTGCTGTCAGACTTGTCATTTGACTTTTCCTCAGCCTTTGACTTTTTTGTGGCGTCCTGCGTTGACTGCCTGGTCTCCCTGCCAGTGTCAGCCTTGCTGTCCTTGTCATCTGACTTCTTTGCAGCTGACTTTTTGGGTTCTGCTTTTTTGGCATCAGACTTCTTGTTGTCTGCCTTGTCTGTGTCTGACTTGCTGGTGTTAGCCTTGTTGCTGTCTGACTTCTTGCTGTCAGCTTTTTTGGTGTCAGCCTTCTTGTTGTTGGCTTTCTTGCCATCCTTGGAAGCCTCTGCTGTGTTGTCTTCCTCGTCTTTGCCCTTACTTTCCAGCAGCTCCAGCTCAGAGCCCTTCTTGACAACTGGATTGCCTGCAGGTTTTGTGCAAAGGTGATTGCAGCACATGTAAGCAATTAGACACCGGGAAAGGGGCCGCATCACACACACGCATCAGAAGCGGTCAAAGCGGGTGGTAAAAGCCACGGGGCTAAAGCAGCAGCTAGATCTACCTGATTTCTGAGTCTGCTTGACAAAGTAAGCAGGGTTGTCCTTCTCGCCGTTCTTGGTGATGGGCTTGTTCTTGATCTCTTTGGTCATCTTGTCGGTAGACTTCTCGACAACCTTACCCTCGATGTGCGAGCTACCCCAGTTCCAGGCAACTTCATCCCCAACTTTGGGCTCTTGCTCAGTCATTTTGTCGCAGCGTTTGCTACAGAAGAAGTGTATCAGTGGCAGTATACGAAGCAAGTGTTGTGTAAGGCAGCGAGAAATACAATGCGGCACTTCTTGCACGACCGTTTGAGAGGCTTCGTGTATTTCGATGTTCAAAAATCTCGCATGTCGTGGCAGGTGCGTCTTGCATTTCAGGAAGGTAAATCGTGCTGAGTCTTGCCAGGTGAGCGTGACTCTCCGTCCGAAAGAGCCGAAACAGACGAAAGTCGCAAACGCAATGACAGATCAATCGACAATTTCTGTGCTGTAAGCATTCATACAATTTGTATCACAGCATCGTGTAGATGTACCGGATCAGCTGAGATCAAGCTTGTTGTACATTTGTCACATCGTAGCAGTGACATTGCACCAGAACAGCTCCACGCACATACAAAGTTGTGGAGTGCCTTCACATGTGTAGTGCACGCGCTCTGGGGTGTCAGACGGCAAACAGAGTTCTGACACCACTCTACGTTGCCTCTCGTCCACAACTAGGTTTACGATACAGGACACAGTCATATCTTGAATTTCAGTTATCAGCATCAATGGTAGCATGATTAGCCTACTGCTGATGCTCTACAGCTACACCAGGGCGCACTGTATTGAAGATGGACACAGCAAACTATTGTGCTCCACACCAAAGACACACAAGCTCAATACTACTGCACTGACCATTTCCCTGGCATGGCTGGCATTCCATCATGATTTTAACAAATGCTCGTGACCACAGCAACTACGAGGCCAGGTACAATGGCTGTTGTGAAGTCCTGAAGCACGCACTTGAGTCACTTGCTCTACTGAACAAATCGTCACTGCAAGGTCAACCTAGGCACATTGCAGCACGAGACAGCTTCTGCTGTTTGCAGTGTGCCATGGTTACCCTGCTTGCATGGTGTGCTGCAAGACCTTATCAACTGGTGCTGGTCAAGCCTGACTGCTGGTGCAGGCAATGTGGCTGTTGGATCTCTTGCTCAGTTCCAGCACCACACATCGATAAGCAAGGTAGAACTTTCAGGGTCAAAGTTCAAAGTTGCTCAGCACCTTCCCCTCCAGGTGATCGCCATACCTAACTGGCTTAGGTTGTATCAACCTGCATTACATGCACACAGTGACTTTCACCCAGCGTCACAACATGAAGGGCCTGACACAGCTGTTTGTAGGCTCAAAATTACTCAATAGCAATGACCACTTTGCAAGCAGACAAGGATTGTCAGGTGTCATAGCAGACAATAAAGTTGCAGCAAATTTTTACCACTTGCTGAAGCGTTTGCGAAACCAGTAGCACAGTCACAATGGCGCCGTCTGACTGCTTAGCTGAGCTATGGCCCGCTCAGCACTTGATGCAACAGTGCAGTGCAGTGTTGTGCAGGTGCAGTACACATCCAGAGCAGGTCCACCCTCCATAACAACCAGCAGCGATAGCATTGATTCATAAATGGCTGCTTTGTTGCAATGCAAACTCCTGTTTGGCTTCAACTCAGCTGCGTGGGCGTGACTGCATCTTGACTTGATATGTCATGCGTGCAGACAGCCTGTAGGTACGTAGAGCAGCATGCTGCATGGCCTTACTCTGTGCCAGATCTGTGCACAAGGTTCTCAGGTGGCTGTATGAGTGCTTCATAGCAGGGCTCGTAGAAGAAGGGGATGGAGACCCGGGAGCGGCTGGGGTCAGCATTGATGACCCTGTGTGGGGTTGGCTGGTACAGGCCATTAGACCACACCTGCAACCAGCACCATGGTAGTTCACGCTGCCAGTCGCAATGTTACTGTGATCAGCAGATAGTTCGACTGAGACTCATGCGGATTACACTCCACAAGTCAAGGCTTCATAAGAAGGCACATATCAGGCTTTTTGGCATGAGGTTGCAACAAGGCCAGTGAGCAAGTGACCTACTGCAACAAGCGACTTGGAGGTCTGTCAGCACATGACATCCTCATACCATATAGCTCAGATTTGGGGCAGCATGTGACTGACAGAGGCCAGACAGCTCACACATGAGTCACATGCAACCAGTGCGACCTTACTTGCTGAGACAATCCAGATTGCAGCTGGCCAGTCAATTGTGGCAGACCAAGCAACTGGTACTGCAGGCAGCACATGAGTTAATGCAATCATAGCAGCAGGACTTGTCTGCAATGAATGGGAGGGGGATTGCTTTCAAGTAGATTTAATGCATTGCGCTTGTAAGTTACGTAATAATCTACAGGTGCCTGTTTGCAAGGGTGCAGCACAGCTCAAAACATCTCTGCACACTGCAGAGACTGCTACATATGCTTCAGACTGAATGTCAGTCTGTATTTGACATGTTTGAACGCATCCCATCTGTAAGGGACACTGAAGCTTTCCAACAGGCTATCAGCTTATGTCAACAGTCCCATACCTTGAGCATGTCGCCTATATTGCACACAAAGGTACCTGGGATGGGGTCCGCATTGATCCACTGCCCTTCCTTGTTCTTGACCTGTGCAGCAACCGTGCCACCGGCCTTGCAGATGCGTGCATGCCAAGCCAATTGCGATGCCAGACAGCAAGCACATACACTTGACAAAATGCACAGGGGGGTGTGTGTACCCATGATGAGTCAACTACCGCACTGCTATCAAGCAGTGTTTATGAACAACATACTTGATGAGTGCACAAGCGTGGTGCACTTGCAGACAACACTTCTGGGTTGTGCTGTGCATTGCTACTGCAAGTTCGTTCATGAAATGAGCCCACATGACACTGGGCAGCAGCAGAAGACCTTTTCACCATTTAATGAAATAATCCTTGAAATGGTACAGCAGTCAGCACAAACAGTCATAGTCAGTGGTATACGGCTCCTGAAGCACCTAGAAAAGGATGGTAACATAGGCCGTATAGTGTCGTGAATGCTACAAGGCTTCAAGGGTACCCCAGAGAGGGGTGCCTGGCAAGACCCTGACAGGACTGTTGCTGACCTGTNTTCATGGCAAGCCTTGTGAAGCTGTTGCGCAACCGCAACTGCTGTCTGCAGCATACGTAAACTTAGGCGTGTTGCTGCCTGGAGACACCAAGACACTAGATAAGCCCCTTGAGCAAAGTCTTCTTACCTGGTCTCCCTGCACCAATGGGGCAACGTCTATGACAGGAATGCTTTGGAACCAGCGTCTGCAGTACTGCTGGCGAGTGTACTCAGCAGCGTGTTGTGAAANCCATGCAGCTCAAGATCATGCCTTGGCTGTTATTCCAGTAGTCCTTGTTTGTACTCTGTAAGGTATTTTGCACATAATCAACTGTCCAGCTGCATTGCTTGGACTTACCACTGTGGGTGACAGCTTCTGCCCCCTGCTGCAGCATCCGCATGCTGTAATGCGTTTCAAACAATGCCTTTCAAACACTGCCTGTTCAAGTAGTGACAGAGGGCGTAGTAAGGTGCAGGTGCTCAAGTTGTACGAATGGCTGACCCATCGGCTTGATAATTAGGACATGCACTTCGATGATGTCCTAAGCCGTTCTGTATATAACCTCATGCTGTTTAGAACCTGAATGGAACAGGTTTCCAAGGTTTAGCCGTCAACGAAGTCAAACCTGAACTGCCTGGCGACTCTAACAAAATTGACCTGATCAGCGCGCTGTTTGTTTATCACTCGAGCCGATACATTCTGTGTTGAGCTCTCGGCTCAGTATTTGCTTTCGGCTGCGACCAGCGCTCTCGAATACCGCTGAGGACGGCGCACTTATGATCCCTAATCTGGAAGACCGCCGCATCTGATGCAAGATGCTGATGATCTCCAGGCCAAGGGTCAGCTATGCGTCGCCATCAGCCCTATTTGATGCTCCTGATCGTAGCGGAAGCAAAGAACGAACGAGCGCCGAGAGTCTCGGCCCGAGACCCATACATTGCTCGGCCCGAGACCCATACATTGCGGACCACTTTGTCACGGCGGCGTACGTCCTCCCCGCATGACTCCCGCTGTCCCACAGACAGACCGTTTGTTGTTCGGCCAATCTGCACCTGCGCTGCCCGCTATCACTGCAAGCCATTTTCACAGCAGCGCAAGACAATCATGCCGCGAAGGTGTACGTTGCGTCACCGCCGCAGATACGGTCTGTAGCGCTTGCAGGATTTGTGTTTGTGCAGCCCTGTTCAGAGGGAAAACAGGCACACTGAGGAGGCAGGGTGCTTTTTCAGAGAGTGGCAGTGGCAGTACATAGAGATGGGCAAGAATCTGATCTTTCCAGGTTGGGGTGTGTGAACCCAACAGCTTGCTATCCCAAAATACAGCTCAGCAAACGAAGCTACAGGCAACCCACAGCAGTGTTTTCCCACAAAGCTGCCTGTTGCTCAAGCTGTCCTTTTTTCAAAGGGGCAGCTTGTGTAGCAAACAGCTCTGTTTGAACTGCTGTCACTTGCACAAGGCAGGCAATACCCCACACCTTCCCCACGTATAGCCTGTACACCAGAGCGCCAGTCTTTGCCCCTGCCCTTGTCCTTGTCTGTAGTCGAAGTCTAAGTCCAAGCGCCTCCGGGCTGCGCCGATTTTTGGTATTGCTTATGGGAGCCAGCTGCAGGAAACTAAACCAGCTGCTGTCAAGTTTGATGTCACAGTCCCTGGGGATATGCTGTGCCATAATCTGAAAACCATTGGGGACGACAGCACATGTCACAATGCTGACAGTAGGGTCTGGCTGGGACGCTACTTCTGAAGGCTCCTGTAGCATACAATGCAAACTGCTACAGTGAAAGGGCCTTTTCAGGCATGCTCTCAAGATGACGATGGGCTACACTGCTGACGAGCCTCTGGGTTCACTGAGCCACAGTGGGTCCAGTGACAGGACAGGTTGAGCGGCTCAGGTACAGTCTGTCACCACCACTGTGTGCTGATGGAATATTCGAATGTTTATGAGTTGTATGTTGCAATCGATAAATCACTGCATAAACATGTGTCTATGGCTGTATCGAGGTTTCAAGTTGAGTTGAGTCGAGGTCTGTGCTAGTCCGAGTTTCAGATTGTGATCTGCATGCATATAGTGATAGGTTGCAGCCTTGTCTCGTTGATGGGCC
The DNA here is from genome assembly GCA_000818905.1 of Trebouxia gelatinosa. NCBI lineage: Eukaryota > Viridiplantae > Chlorophyta > Trebouxiophyceae > Trebouxiales > Trebouxiaceae > Trebouxia > Trebouxia gelatinosa. The sequence continues at coordinate 23,574 of JUBA01000107.1, read as the reverse complement.
TGTACAAGGAGCTATCGTAACAGGTACATTCCACAACGTGGAATGCTTGACCAAGCTCAAGCTTTGCAGTGTGCTGATTGCAAGGAAAAATTGCAGGGATAGCATTGTTAGTTGGCAGCGCACCAATCGTAGTTGCAGCGGCCATAAGCAGTCCAGAACATGTATTTGGTGCAGATACTGACAATCGAGCCAGCACAAAATGCAGTTGCATGACTGTCGTCTCCGACACACCAGACTTGAAATATGTAACTCCAGCTGACATAGCATTGCTGCAAATTGTGCTTGCAGTGTGCGAAGCTATGTTGCCGCACATATGCAGCAGCCTGCAAATGTACACAATATTGACACAACAGTAATGCCAGCAGCTGGGCAGCACTGCACTGCAATACTGTTCATAACTCAGCACAACACTGAGCCACACTGCACAACACAGTCAACTTGGATTTCAGGAACGCTTGGATTGCAACTGCAGTGCAGCAACATATGCTACTGAACATGTTGCTATAGGTACACCTTTGTACCATACTTTGCTTGGGTCAGCCTGCTTGTGCTTGGACTCATAATTGGCAGCTCAGTTTCCACAGTATGCTACATTGCCCGCTGTCAGCTGATCTTTGCGGCTTGTCAGCTTCAGCTTCAGCCTCAGCTCAACTCGGCTCAGCTCAGCACAGCAGGGCCGGGCTGTACACATAGACTTTCACTGTGCACTTGCGATGCACTGCATCTCATTGCTTGCCACACTGTAGCATATACGACACACGCTATTTTACCCCTATCAATTTAGGGCATGTTCAAGCTCTACTATGTTGGGCATGCACTTGCAGATCTCGCTTAGGCAAACATATGCTACATGGCATACAACGTGACCGCATCATGGTGTAAAGAATCTGCAATGACAAGGCACCACGACATACTAGTGCACAGCACACACTCAGTGGCTTCTCAACACAAGATACATGTGAAGGTTTACTAAAACCAATACCATGGCACCCAACCACACTTGATACTGGTGAGGAAGCACGTCAACAGCATTGCAGGACATGTATCTGATTGACTAGGCTGCTTGGAGCAGCTGCAACACAATCATGTCATGGGATGGTGGGACATTGCAACACATGTGTAACTAGCAGCACAGGATAAGCACAGCCATCATTGCTAAATGCAGCACAGCATTGATTTGACTGCGTGGCACAGTCCTAGTCTTAGCAGATCACTGCAAAACTGTATTTACAGTACTAAAGCAGAATGACACAACTCAACAGCATCTCAGCAGCCTCAACATGACACATATGTAGCATATTGGCATACTTTATATGACACATTCAGAAAGCAGTTCAACAGTGCAGGTCTCAGCAGATTTTGTTGTGCTCTTGCACATGATTGCTGCTAGAGAGTAGGGACATGTGCAATGTGCTGCATGAACACTGTTGGTGGTACTGCAGCTGAATTGGTTCCAGCTGCTGTTATCCAGGCCTGAGGTTTGTGCATTCAAAGTGAGTGAAGTTGTAGCTCAGTAGATGTAAGGCCTGTTGTCATGCAGAGAGGCGAGATCAGCTACTGCCAAGGCACGCATGTTACAGGCTGCAGGAGGTCAGACATCTGAGCTGAACTCAGCAGAACAGACCAGGAGCGAAACCCCTTTGCATAACAACCTGTGCGTCTCACACTATCAAGCCTCACAGAGCAGAAAGCAGCCTAGAGCTGCTGCCTTCTGCAACATGCACATGATTCAGCATCTTGGTGAGCTCAGCCACTAGAGCATGTGCACAGCTGCTGAATGTGACCAAGTTGCTGTCACAATGTGCCATTGTGCTCAGCAGTGTGTTGATCTCTTGCTCGCTGATGGCAGGATTGATGACATTGCAGAATTTGCAGAATTCCTGCTTGGACAGTCTGCCTTGCTTCTTGTCATCAATTAGTCTGAATGCATCTACAATGGGAGCCAGCGCACGTTCATGCAGCTCAAGGTTCCACCTCAGCAAGATCTGCAGCCAACCAGAAGCTGATGTGCTATGGCAGCCTTGGCCTAAACAACATCAGGGCAGTCTTGGCCTAAACAACAGGCTTGTCTGGTGGCAATGTGCAGCACACCATGCCGAGTGCTGCAAAAGCTACTCAGAGCAAGATTTGCAGACAGCCCTCACTCTAGTTGTCGTAAGTTGTGCTGGCATCTGAGCAGTGATGCACCGGCAACATTGTTGGCAGTACACAGCAGACACATGCAATAGTGTGCGTGTGGACAGAACAATGGCCAACAGTCGTGTGGCAGCATCTAACGTGCTGTTTGATAAGGGTTGCGCACAAGTTGCTGCATTGATTGCCAACTGCCAGGTGTAGTAGCAAGTGAGTGAAGTTCAAGCAGGTGCATAGCTGTGCGGAGTCACACATTGAAATGAGTGCAATACATGCGTCAAACGGTCTGCAGCTACGCATCGTTGATAGTGCATGTGCGTGCTGTCAGACAGACAGCATGACACTGTGCTACACACTGCTTGCAACCTGGATGTGCAGATATGTTAGCTGCACCATGCTCACATTAAGATCTCACCATGGTGATACCAATTAGGCATGCATCAGCCCAAGTGTGCGCAAACAACAAGCAACGAAAAGCAACAACAACACATGTCTTATACTCTCTTATGTCTCTGGGAAGGTCTCACCTCAACCACCACATGAAAGGAAACTCCGCCCTCCTTGGCGTCACTGCTGGGGCTGCTGTCCTGGGGCTGAGCCTCAGTGACGCCGCCACTTGGCATTCCTGATAGGGTTTGGCTTACCAAGCTAGACAGGGTTCTATTTGGTGACAGGCTTGGCACCTTGCTAGGTGAAGCTGGCCGAGACTTATTAGGGGACACTGATCTGGATCTGCCAGGGATGCTGGAGCGTGATCTGATGGGTGAAAGTGCCTGGCCCTCTGTTGAGTCATGGACGACTGCAGCTGCTCTGATTCGCTGCCAGACTGTGGACACATCCTGCATCAACCACATGGATCATTGCATAAATGCAGTGCCTTCGAGATCAGAACAACTTGACCAGTCACAGGGGCTGCTGGGCTTGATCTTTGCCCTCCTGCAGTTTTGCAGGTTTCCATAGCTATCCTCTTTGTGAAAGGGTGCTTGGCAGACATGCACATGCTCTGGTGACAAGCTGCACAGCGGCTGAAACTGCTGGATGCAGAGTATGGGAGACACAGATCTTGCAGGCAAGAAGCCTGTCCAGCTGACAGCAGTGAGTACCTACAGGCATGCTACAGACTGAGGCATCAAGATTGCAGCGGCTTGTTGCATGTTGCATATCAACTGACTTGCCTGGTGCTGAAGTTTTCAAAGCCCTCTGCATGTAGTGTCTGGCAAGCACAATCACGCAAAAAGCCATGCATGAATCACATACAGGCTGACATTGGGCGCATGATGAGCCTGAGCACACCTTGTTTCTGCAGAAGGTCTTGACAATCTCCTTCCACACAGGGTCTGGCAGGCGCCCTTTCAGGTGCTGCCTCAGCAGGTCTGCCATTCCTTCGTCAGGCATCAAAGGGTGCTGGGCCTGCAACAGCACTCAGGGCGCTTGCTAACGGCAGCTCTCTGCCTGAATGGAAGTTGCAAATATATATATAAAGTTGCATATATAATATGACTGTTAGCTTGTTCTGGTGCTGACTGTGCCCACCTGATGCTTAGACATCAAAGATTGCTGAGCCTGCAGTAATACATGACATTTGCTCTCAGCAGCCCCTTGTCTGGAGACAAGATTACAGAACACGACGACCAGAGTTGCCTGCCTTCAGCAGGCCTGCCATATTGTTCTCAGGAGGGTGCTGGGCCTGTTACAGTACATCTGCCAGTTGCTGCCGAAATTTCTGGCCTTGACACAGCTTGCAAATTGACAATAACCAAGCAACACTAGTAATGACCGTACTTGTTGAGCTGCACCGGAGTTAATGATTGTGATGCATGGCATGATCTGCTTCAGCTACATTTAGTCAAGGTACAATCCTTGACACATCTGTGCAGCCTTGCTGGCTGGCTGAAGATGTAAAACCCCTGTCTGTCTGTCTGTCTACACTCTGTTGTGGTGCTCACAGGATACATGCCAGCATGTGTGATGTCAGCTTTACATTGTCAAACAACGTTGCCATGCTATACATTGTAGATACCTGAAAGCAGCAGTCAAGCACATCACTTCAAGCATTCAAGTTGGTCACAAAGGCATTGTACAGATGCATAATGAAGCACACCTGAAGGATGGACTGAAGAAGCTGAGCAGCTGTCAGCTTGACCTTATGCTGTGTTGCCTCAAACTCTTCCTCAACCTCATTCCTGTACCAGTATCAGAGTCAGGCAATGCAGCACGCTTGCCATGCTGCGCATGACATGGTGGGAAGGGTAAGGTGTATGGCAGGATCACGCGACGATAACGGCTTTGCCATGCAACCAATGTCTAACAAGTACACACACATATTATGCCTTTTGCAGCATGTGCCATGCAAGCAGTCAGGCTGGGCTTAAGGCCAGGCTGTCACAATGCACAACAAGATAGGAATGGTGCGGGTTGATGAGAGGGCAGAACTGTGCGGACTCAGGGGCAGATCGGGGTTGAATTGACAGGTGGGGGAGCAAGGGCACACCTCAAGACTTTGCCAAACAGGGCGGTCTGAGCATCCAAGGGAGAGAAGTGTTCAATGGCAGCCAGAATGGAGGTGAGCCACTGTGTGATGAGCTGCCTGACACCGTACTTGGTGGTGAGGTATGCCAGAAGGTGCTGCTCCATTGTCTCCCTAGGCTGCCTCTGCTCTGCAGCCCTGTACCAGACAATTGTATCTGACAGTTCCACACAGGCTCAAGACAAGATACACAACCGAATTGTGGCTAGGTGGGTCGAAGATAGCCATTTTTTGGACTGACACTGACCATTGCCATAAGGTATGGATGCAGGTGCTCTCCATTGTGTCCCTGGGCTGTCTCTGCTCTGCTGGCCTGCAACAAACTCAACACAAGTGGATGAAACTGAGCAGACACAATACTGTGTACGCCAACTATGAGTACCAGTACAGACCATCTGCGCTATATAGCAGAGTGTGCACTGCTGGTAGATCCCAGCGCCAATCCAGTTTGTACCAGGTGAACAAACTGCAGAAGACATAGTCATGTCTGTGTCTGCCAATAAAGTTTGCTACATCTAGGTCAGCATGGCAGTGTGTGTNGAGTACAGTGCTTTCAGTGGTACTGCAGATCTGAGCATCGCTTCTAAAAGTGCGGCTCACATTCATTGTTGGCACCTGCAGCCTCATTGGCAGTCCTTGGGTGGACTGTTTATCAAGTCCTTCCTGGCCTAAGGATGATGCAGTGGTCGAATTCTTGGGACCATTTGATCTGCGCCTGCTGTTACGTTCCACGGAGGTGGCTGCGACGCCATCCAAACTTCCACCAGTTTGTTACAGTCACTTTGACCATTGTTGGTGTNGAGTATGTTTGCCACCCTGTGTACCGGGACAACCTGTACCTGCCTATAGCAACCTATACATGCCTGTTTAGGTTTGCTGATGCATGAGTGAGCAACATTTTCAGAACTGTATTGCAGGCCACTCGAAGACTTGAGAGTGTCCATCACAGGTGGCGTGCACTTTGACCTGGTCAAGCGAGTCTTGAGAGACATCAATAGATCAGGCCAAGCTCCTGAGGAAATCATTCAGCAGGTTGACACTCATTCACACCAGTTCAATTTCTGAGTATGCATGCACTAGCCTGTTCATGTCGTGGTTATTGCAATATCAACAATCATTCTGCGACCCTTGCAGAGCAGCACAACAACATACACAATGTCAAGCATATGCCATTTCTAGCTAGGTACACCATTGATATCATTTGCTGCGGCTGCTGCAACACGCATGCATCCTTGCAGTGCCTGCAGCATTGTGCAATGTGTCATATGTCATGCATACCGCTGGTCCAGAACAGCTACACCTGATTACTGTCGATGATGCCTGTGCAGATCTCAGACACAGTGTACCCCATGTATAAAGCCTTTATTGAGCCGGACCTCAAGACTGCTCATCTCAGAATCTATAATACCTTCAACCCATTTGCAGGTATGCAACCATATGCTACCCAACTTGGTATTGAGGTTGCTGTTGTGAGCCACTGCTGTGTGTATGCGGAGCAGTGACAACTTTGCTGTGACTATACACACGCCGCCAGCGTAATGATGTTGAGCAATCTCATGGCCGTGTGTGACTGTGTACCTTGTTCTCAGCTCAACGAGCTGTGTCCTCACATCAGTAGCTGGCCTGCCGATACTGAACTCTGACCCTCATCTCAGGCTAGATGCAGCCTCGGCAAATGCATGGCCACGCATCCAGTGTCAGAGTACTGGGAAGCATGCTTCCCCAGTTGGGTGGCATGTACACCTGTAGTCGCATGCTCACATATTTGAGCAACAGCAGACAAAGCACATATGAGTTTGATGACATTGTTGGGTCCTGTGTCAGCCAGTATCTGTATGGCAAACCCAATGTCTTCTGTGTAACAGTCACTTTCTCAGCTATAAGGTTCTGCGACAGGGTTGCTTCTGTCCACTCTACACCCTATGCGAAGCAATCACTGCATGCATTGTCTAACATAGTGAGAACTTACAGGCTTCATGGATCCTACCTACATCTTGAAGTCAGCAAAGAAAGTCAACAAGGAGCAAATTCAGGCCATACTCCAGGCTCAGTACTCAGAGCGCACTGAGTCAGAAACATACGACATCTACTTGCTGCCTCCCAATGAAGACCCTGAGACTTGCCAGTCTTGGCTACGCATGCGAAATAGGGATGGAAGATACAACCTGATGTTTGAGGAGTGGGTGTGTGATGGGCCCTTCATCATCTCACCAAGAATTACCTTTGAGGTATGCGTGCATTGCGTCATGCAACTGCAGCATATAGCATGACAAGGTCGGGGAAGGAGGATGGGGAGGGGGGGTTAAAGATGTCCATGATAGAGGCTACATAGTGTGGCATGAAAGCCCATCACAGTGCTGGGAATGACCCCATGCAGCTTTGTCGTGTTGCAAGATGATGTGCCGTGCTTGTGCTGTGGCAATGCCTCTGCCTTGCTTTTGCCTCCTCTGACCATCCTGCTCCATGGTCTCCACAGATGTCACCATCTCTGGCGCTCTCAAGCCATCACCTTTTGCGTTTGTCAGGCTTGTGTTGCTGCTGAGCCTGCCAGCTGTACCTGCTGAGCTTTGACCTTGGGGTATGGCCCTCACATATGTTCATATATTGCATGCAAGTGAGTGTGCGTATCCTGGGGGGCCTCATGGCGTTGGGGTATGGCCCTCACATATGTTCATGTATTGCATGCAGGTGAGTGTGCGGATCCTGGGGGGCCTCATGGCGTTGGGGTATGAGATAGGGACCATCATGAAACGTACCAGCGTCATCCATGCCAATGACAAGTTGACAGTGAAGCTTGATGCCATTGAGGGCCTTGGCAAGGGCTTCATTCAGGTCAGACTGCCAAACACTGCAGCTTCAACCCCTTTGGCTGTGACCTGGCAAATGCCGACAGCCTTCTTTAAATGTCCAAAACAACAGAACGGTCAGAACTGTATACTGATGCGTTCAATTGCAGTTCTACATAGGACTACATGTGTCATCCCTGTGCAAGGTGCCATTGGTATGGAAAACACAAGGCAGCATAGCTCTCCTTCAAAGGGTCCGCTTTTGACATCCTGTGTGCTCATTGATGCTGATTGAGACAAGGATGCTTGCTGTGGCTGACACTACACTGCATGGACTTTTCCAGCTTGTCGTACCTTACTGCATAAGCCCCCATTGCTTGTCTGCATTCACTTAGCCCATGTTTGCAAGCACCCAGATTGCCACATGCAGCCGCACTGTGTGTGCCAAGTGACACTGTTGTATCAATCATTGCTTGAAGTCAGGCCTCGATGTGCAGCACTGCACATTGACTTGATGATGCTGCTTCTAGAGACAATTCACCCTGTGCTATGTTTGCTCTGCCATGCGTGACAGTAGTTTCGTTGGTGCATGTATTGCTGTGCTGAGGTGTGCTTTATCGTGATGAGCATGACTGATGATGTGCTGTGCATTGACCACTGCAGCAACACACCACTTCTCGCACATGACCCCACACTGTGCTGTGTCATACAGTTATGTGCTATATTGCACTTCCCTGATTTGTGCTGTAACAAGTTGTGGAGTTGATGCAGTAGTCTCTCATGCTGCAGATTCAAGGAAAGGATCGACTGGCAGTGGCTGAAGCTGGGAAGCAGCTAGGCCTGGACGGCACCTACATTGCCCGATCCTACATTGAGCAGGTCAGCACACCTTCATAGGTCAGCACACCTTCATGGGAACCAATCATCACAGCACGTGGCATGTCAGCTGACTAGGCACAATATTCATGACAACAGACACTCAGGTTCTGGGATTCATGCTCACCACCATCAAAGACGGTGGCGCTGTGCTTCAACTGGTCAAGCTATCACGTGCTTTGTTCTGCTGACAGACAACTTGCTGCTTTGTCAGAGTGAGAGCATGCCGAAGCTGCATCTGCTGGCAGGGTCATGAGGTGTTGAAACAAACTCAAAGCCATGGCGAGCACAAGTTGCTATGGTGCAGAAGCAAGCACACAAAGTTGCTGTGCAGTTCAGGCTGTGCATGCATGCTTGTCTATAAGTGATAAATCATAGTGTAATGCCGTATTAGGGAGTGCTGCCTGTATCCCTGTGTGGCAAGGCTGTGCTGCTGCCCAGTGTAGGTGCAGCTTGAGCGGCTGACAGCAAGTTTCCAGAATGTGACAGAAGACATGAGGCAGCGGTTTGTGGTCGACGGGCAGACCATGCTGGATGAGAGCATCATTGGCACCTCCCCGATTGGCTCTTTCAGGTCCAATTCAATGAGAAATGGCTTCAGGCAGACAAGCATTGGGCCTTCAGGTGAGGCCCGACTGTTGTCCGCCAACCTCCCTATGATGCAGCACCATTCAATGTTATAAAGTCTAGCCTCGCAAAGCCAACGTTGACATGGGATGGGAAGAAGTGTGAAACAGGGCACTACTATCACCTTGGTTGCTTCAAGCTCCCTATGACTTGCCAGTACCTGCTGCATACCAGCAAAAGCTACAGTCTGTTCAGAAAACAAAGCTTTTATCTACACTGACTGCACACACTTGTGTGCCTTTTCCTAGTACTCATCATGTTTCCACTTCCAGCAAATTACCTGCCCGTCAAAAGTCAAGTATGAGCTTGTTGACTGCAACAACCTCCACATACGCCACTTCAGCCAGAAGCACTGCAGTACATGTGGACTGTGGTTGTTGGAGTCAAGGCCGTCTGTGCATATGCTTCACTCTGTCACACCACAGTCTGTCTGCCCATCAGCAAGCCTTACACAGCATGTGCGCTTGATGGCCAGAGAACGATCAGCATGCAGCATCACCACCATGGTGCATGTGGTCAAGTTCGTGTCAACTTTGATGTTTGAAAACACAAATATCTGAGGTGATCCCAGCGTGAAAGGCTTGGTAAGAAAGAGATTGAATTGTGTCGGTCAGCAGGTTATTGTCACCGCACAGTCATGAAGGCACTGCACAGTCATGAAGGCACTGCACAGTCATGAAGGCACTGCACAGTCATGAAGGCACCGCACCGTCAATGTCTGGTGTGCGCTGCAGAGCCATCATCATATGGCCAGGAGGAGGTATCTTCCAAGCGGGCTTCACACGCATGCAGTGACATCAAACCTGCTGAAGACCAAACTTTCACTGGCTTCACAGGTGAGAGAGTGGCATCACCAGACACAAGTCAACAATCTCACGTGCATGTTTAGCCAACTGAATGTATGTGCAGGTGCAGTTTGGGTTGCAATGCACATTAGCTGACCCGTAACTTGCGGGTGCATCTACAAGTTGATGTACTGCCAAATGCCGCATGTGTCTGCGCAAACAAACACGGTGCGTCACCGTTTTGCTGCATTGCAAACTACAGTATTGCTGTGTAACACAAGGGGTTGTAATGATGATGGGCAGCTGCATCCTATGCATGGCAGCACTAATGACCATAAAGGTTATTTCAACGGCAAAGCCTGCAGGTTGACAGCATGTGATGTCATAGATCATGGCGTGCAGCTCACTTTTTGCTGTATGTGAACTTGCAGCAAAAGTTGATGCCCGCAAAAGCGATTACGGTCTGTGCTGTGCAGTCCCATCCTCCAGTCCTGTGGCAGTCCCCACAAGAAGACGAACCAGCACTTCAGATGGTCATGCTCACTCAGCCACTATGGCGAGAGCTGCCTCCACTGAGCGCTCTCTCCTGAGTCAGCAGATCCGAGTCAACTCAGGCAGCAGCCTGCACTCCCTGCAGAACAGCGCACACCAGGCAGAGGCACAGCTCAACACACACAGCATGGACAGACAGCCAGCTCAGATGGAACAAAATCCACCCGACAGAAATTCGCATGATGCAAATGACAGCCTGCCATTCCCCGACTCGCAGAGCCCTGAAGCCCCTGCTCCTGGCCGCTCAACAGCCCCAATGCTGAATGGGGCTTCTTCAGAGGGGTTAGAGGGCTTCATGAGGGCTCCTTCAGGGGGGCTGGGGGGGTTGATGAATGGCTCACGGACTCGGCACTCATCTCTCCAGAATCAGCACCACACGCAGCATGTGCCTGACACACATTGGAAGCCTGAGGCTCCTGAGCAGCAACCTCAATTGCTTGTAAGTGTTCAGCTGCTGTTTTACTACCACGTATGTTGCAGTTGTTGTATTATCTGCATAGACAGCCTGCATGCAGATACAATTGGCATGAAGCATGGTAACTGTGCAAGATTGCTTTGGCTCATGCTGTACATTATGCACCTGTTTATGCACTTATCTGGAGCCATTGTCAGCATCAAATGTACACATACAATGTCATAAGTGGTAGCCCCATGTCTGAAAGTGAGGTCGCCTCGGTTGCTAGCATGTGCACACTCCTGGTGCACAAGCAACACTCTCCTGATGACATGCCATCGTGTCATTGCACATGCTAGCAGGTGCTGCTATGCATACTGTGAGGTGCAGGTGATGTCTTGCTGGCTGCAGCAGCGCGTCTCACATGACCATGGCTTGTTGAGTGTGCATGTATGTCTGAGTGCAACTGGGCGTAACTGCATTGTCAAGCCAAGAAGAGATTGCATGCCTCAGCATGCAATGAGATGCAATTAAATGGTATGTCTTGCACACAGGCCCAGCAACCACGCTTATCTCATGAGGTGCTCAGGAAACATACAGAGTCCAGCAACAGCCTCAGTGGCAATGCAGTGCTGGTGGAGCAGATACAGGCGCTGACTGCCACGCATCAGAATTTGGCTGTTCAAATACAAGCCCTGGTGAAAGTGATTTCTGATCAGCAGCAAACCTCAACAGTCAATTCGAGTCCGGCTTACTTCCCGCCTATATTGGTCATGCTTTCAGTGTTGTTTGGTGTTGTTATTGCCAGAGTACTGCTTGTGTAGATGTATGCTACTAGGTTCAATCCCCTATGATAGTTCAGTGACCTGTTTGTGTCTGAGTTTGTAGGTGTAGACTTCAGCTAGTAACGCACCTCCTTACAGTAGGGTGAAGCAGGTGACTTTGTCAATTTTAGATTGCTTGCATAGAGGACTGAGTATTATGGCAAGCTGTATCTTGCCAGAGTTGTTTTGCTCCAGCGTTCTGGTGAGAGACCTGCAATGTGGTTTGTTATGTCGCTTCTCTGCCTCAAATCCGGCACTGTTGTCTCAGTCAATAGCAAGCACAAGCGAAGGCAGAGCCTCTGGACAGTAGTGTTATTTATGCGCATGTCTGCAGTTTCTGTGCCATGATACCAAGCCATGATACTCAATGTCACACAGAAACTGCAGACATGCGCAGCGTATCATGGCTTGTGTACAGTGCACAGACTGAGTGTTGCTGCTCCACCATGCTGTTGCACGAGTGCATCGTCGATCAGATCGATCAAGGTGAAACAGGAGTTGAGGGCTTGTACATGCAACAAGATGTCTATGGTAGGCATGTTGTCAAGTACTTTGCAGCTCGGCCCTGGTATTGGCGAATTGGCTATTTACGTAGAACCCTAATCAGGGGAGCGGGGTTAGTCAGGCCGCAGTTACTGGCAAAATTCGATGCGAAATAAGCTGACAGCGCATAGCGATGTCGGGCGGCATTGTCGCATGGCAATGAGCTGTCGCCGATGCTGTAAGGGGTGCATGGCGCTGTGATTGGTGCATTGCTGGCGCCTCGTGCTTGCGTCTCGACCCGTCGCGTATTGTGATCCGGTCTGGTGCTTCAAGTCTCAACTCGCAAGTCGGTATCACCGAGCCAGAATGGAGTGCAACTTCAGCATGAATCCGATGGATCTTGACAATCTTGGTAGGCCGTAATTTGTGTGGACCTCCCAATACCCTCAACAACTGCACTACCTGCAGAGTAGATAGCGCATGTCACGTACTGTATACATACTTGCATTTGCAGAACAACAAGATAATCAGTCTCAGAGTGGTCCAAAAACAGAAGCCTTGATGCCTAGCAGGTGTGGCATGCACTGTTCCCTGGTTTCCTTAAGCAGACAGTAAACAGTGCATTTAGAACAACTGGACTGTACAGGTCGCAGACGCTGCCGTCTGGTAAGCCGCCATTGGCATCAGAGCCACACCCTAAACGCAGGAAGCAGCCTGAGGCTTCAAGCAGTACACCAGTCAACCTTGCACGTATGGACTCAGCAGTCAGCAGCAGCCCCAAAATAAGCACTATGGTACAAGAGCAAGAGCCTGATGGTGCAGTCACACCTGGTGCGCTGCCCTACTCTGCTCAGTTTTGCTTAACCAACCCTCGTCATTGGTCAACATGGTTCCTTGCATATTGACTGGAGTTTTTGTATGACAGCGCCACTTTGCATATGTGTCATGATCCAGCAAAAGTGCATTAAGTGCCTGTGATTGGGACCCAGACTGGGAAGAGCTGCAATGCATTCAGGCCTCTGCTCATGCAGGCGGACTGCAAGCCAAGGCAGCTGCACATTCTGCATTAGTCAAGGCTGTAGATGACCTTACTCAGACTAGTGTCTCCCAAGGGCTTGAGGTAGGGCACATATTGTATGCAGAATGTATAACTTTCATATGTGTGATGCCCTAGGTCTTGCTTGATGCTTGATATGGGCTATTGATCATGCTCGTAGCAAGCATCAAATCCATGTAATATTGACTGAATATATAAGTCTATTGACTGAGTATAAGTCTCCCACCTGGGCTTCTAGAACCAACCTAGTCGTATGAAAGCAGCAGGCCTAATCACTGCATATGGTAGTGTCGCATATGTAAGCAAGCAGCAGTCAACCCGCAGGCTTCACCTGTAGGTTGAGGCCCAGGTAGCCGCAAGTGTGCAGGGCTTAGCTGATCTGCTGAAGGAGAAGCAGCTCTCAGATGCACAACCCCATACTCAGCAACAATCAGCAACAGCACAACCCTCAGACCAGCCTTGCGAAAAGCAGCCTGATGGGACATGTAAGCCCAGTCCTTTCGCAGCATACATGGCCTTTGATCCTGACGCAGAGCTGGACACTATCACCAGTGGGTTGGAAGGCTTCCAGGCTCCGCAACCACACAGATCTCAGAGGGCTCATTCCCAAAAGGGTTACTTGCCCCACACTGAAGGCCCTTTGTCACGCGCAGCCTCCGGACAGACCGCATCTGAGAGGACCATGTCAGGCGCTGCCTCTCGGCAAGTGTCCACATACCCTGGCATGGAGCAAACCCTAGTGGCTCCAGAGCAGTGGCACAATCCAGCTCACCACCCCTCACCCAGACTCACTGCTGCCTTGCTGCGGGCTCTGTCCACCCCAAAGGCCATGTCTGCAGCCAGAGCACTGTCCATGCTGTACCCAGGTCTGGAAAGGCCTGAGGTCATTGAGCAGCTGCAGAAGCAAAGTGAAAAGCATGCAGGGTCCCTTGGGAGGGCGCCATCTGAGTGGTTGTCCTATCCTGGCATGGAAAGAGGGCTGTCTGTTGCCAGTCAGAGAGGCCAGTCAAAGCAGCAGGCACAGCAGCAGCAGCAACAGCAGCAAGCCCAGCGTGCTGGCTCGATGGGCAGACAGCAGTCTGACTGGCTGTCTTACCCTGGACTGGAGCGTGGGTTTTCAATGCAGAGTAGACAGCAGCAGCAGCAGCCTCGATCATATGCCCTCAGCTCAGCTGAGTCGATCAGGCGGAAAGCATCTGGGTCTGTGTCAGACTCAGAGTCTGAGCAGAAACCTTCCCAGCACAGGACTGCCCAGCAGCAGCTGGTCAGCGCCTTTGCGTATGCAGCAGCTGCGCCACTGTCACGTCAGCCCTCGGGACAGTACTCCTACCCTGGGATGGAACGTGGCATTTCTGGGATGGTGCAACAGCCAGCCAGGCACCCCTCCCCTCAGCAGCACCAGCACCCCCAGCAGCAGACCCCCTTGCAGGGGGGCCAGTCAAGAGCAGCATCCATGCAACGCAATGCATCTGACTGGCTGTCCTATCCTGGCATGGAGCGTGGTCTGTCTACCCCCCAGCCCAAACAGCAACAACCCACCCAGCACCCACAGNATGCAATGGATTCCGGTGAGGCCGCAGCGGCAACACCGTTACCAGCCAAAGTGTTCTGCAGCAGTAGCAATCACAATATCGGCAACTTGGTCACGTTGAGTACAGGAGCAGGAGACATGTACCTTTGCAGGCCAAGGCGAAAATGCATTTAGACAGCACCCTACTAAGCGTGCTCAAGCTAAATACAAGTCTATAGTAGTGAGTTTGCAGCATTGTACAGTTGGCTGTACGTCAGCAGAAGCATGGCAGCAAGGTACACTAGCTGCAGCATGAGAAGTTTATGCAATGCATGTGTAGAATGCTATGTAACTACAATTGTGAGCAATGTGTGCTATGTGACACGGCAGTCTTAGCCAAGACAACTGGCAGAGGAAAAGCAAAAGGTGGGCAGATTGGGGTGACAGCAGAGTTGACAAGGCAGCCAATGCTCCAGGCAAGGTGCGCTGCCAGGGGGTATGATCACACCAAGCAATGAGTATGGACCAAAAACATCAATATGCATGAGAGAACGTACGTTGACAGCCTTGCCAAACTCCTCCAGAAGAAGAGGCTTGCCCAAGCTGTTGGCCACAGCAGCATGCTGGTTGAACCAGTTGGACAGGAACGTCTGGGCATCGTAGGTGATGTCAGCTTGCTGCAGCAGGCATTGCACACGGTTAGCACACTCAGTAGTAATGATAAAAGAAGCAAAATTTAGCAAATAGCACGCTCGTGCTCCTCAACAGCAACTGCTGCTTGACTGTGCAGAGATTTATGGGCATTAGCACCTAGCATGAGGACGTGCTTGCACATGCTGAAAGAACAGCATGCATGCCACAAGTTTTGGATCATTAATGCAGCATCTATCTACTTTTGACAGATTGCATGCATATGACAACTAGCATACAGCTACAGCAGGACCCACATGAGGTGAGCAACACGGATCACCATGCAGATCAGAATGAACACAAACAAGAGTACCATTGCAAGCAGTATGAGAAGGCAAAGCAGCTTACGTCAGCAAACCACTCGTCTGGCCAGTAGTGGATGGCAGCAAAGTCAATCTCAGCGTGACCATTGTTCTGGGTGAAGTTCTGGCCAGTGATGCCTGCCCATCCATTGCCAGGGTTGTACTGCACATCTGCATCGTACTGGCCCCAGAAACCCTCATATCCGATGGTCACCAAATGGTTGGGGTCAACTGTCTTGGTATAGTTGGCCATGATTTGCACCCAGGCCTGCCAGTAGCAACAGAGACATCAGCCAACTGCTTGATACGCAATAGCGAATAGGTGAAACGCATAAATACTTGCAATCCAAGTGCCAAATGAGTGCTTGACCCTGAGTGCCGACGGAATGATCTAAATATGCTTGTTGCATTTGATAGACAATGCAGTACTGGAGCCACAGCAAGTGCAGCCAGACATTGCAGCTATGGTGATTCACCAAACCGCGTCAATCTTCCACAGAAAACAGTGCAAAAACAGTGCAACAAAGTATAAACTGATGCACACATAGCTACAGGCAGGTATGAATGCACAGCTGCAACAAGTGCAGGTGCACAGCAGCAAACTAAACAGGTACATGCGCAGGCGAACAATGCAAGAGCTTACATCAAGAGAATCGGCACAGCTTGGCAGGCACTCAGCGTTGGTAGGGAAAGCTGGGTAGAGAGTTGCTGGGAAGCATTCACATCTGACCTCGTTCATCAGATCCCAGGCAAAAATGGTGGGGTCGTTCTTGTACAAGGTGCCAGTGTAGGTGTTCTGCATGGAGAAATATTGGTGTTGGAATGTCATGAGGAAACAAACACACACATGACTTGCACCACAGAGGTCACACAAGCAAAATCTGCACCTGCAGAGTCTATCACTGTTTAGGTGAAACAGTTTTGTATGCAGCTGTATGACAGCTGTATGACAGTGCACGAGCTTAAAGATTGTGGACAACATCCCCCAACATACAGCATGTATCACAGCATGGTGACAGCAGAGAACTATGATGCCATGCAGCATGGATGAGCATATGACGATGGATGCAAATCACTGAGTAACACCTCCAAAGCAAGCTAATGCTTTGTATGCAGAGTCCACATGCGAGTGTGCACACCACATTTCCAGCAGAAAACCACTGCCAAAACTGTTTTGGACACAGCACTGGCACAGTGTGAGCACACTCACGTTACGGTTGACAATGGTGCGGATGTGGTCCTTGTAGTACTGCTGGATGGTTCTGTCGGTGAAGAAAAGATTAGTGTTGTCTGTGGCATCACCCCATGTGAGGTAGTTGATCTTGGAGTCAGCAGTGTTCCACTCATCAGCAAATGTCAGAATCAGCTTGATGCCGTAGCGCCCTGCCCTGTAGATGATGTAGTCAAGCGCCCTAAATGCCTCCTCATTGTATTTGCCTACAGGCAAAGTTTAAAGTCAAGATGTGCTGGTGTTGTTGACCATCTGTGGGGTTATAGAATGCTGCAGAAAGCATTGTCCATTGTCCAAGCATCAGTGCCAGACATGAACACCAGTCCTACAGCACGCATGGACACAATATGTGCTTTGCATTTCATCAGTGATGGGGGTGAAAGTGCCTACCTTGAGTTGGCTGCAGAGCCAAGGTAGAATTGATGCCGTGAGCGAACACACGTGCAGTGGTCAAGCTGTTGTTAGCTGCAGCTGCAAATGTGAAGTCCACGGGAGACAGGCCGTATGGGTTGGTGGGAGGGTCTACGATAGTGTCGACGACCGACTCCAGCAGCAACCACCTGCAACATGCAAGCGTGACCGACGTCAGTACCAGGTGAGTAACACGATACTTGAGGTGCACGCCGAAGTGTCAAGGGTTGGTATGCAAAGGTCAAATTTCGAAGTCAAGCACCGACCGACCGCAGTTGTGCGCTGGGCTGCAGAGCTGCACTGCTCTTGGCGAGATCACAAGAGCAACAGAAGTATGGCAGACGTACGTGTTCATGCCCAAGGGGACAAACTCCTCGCAGTTGTCATCCACAAACTTCTCGCCGCTGGTACGGATGAACCCAGAGTAACCCGCTACACATTGGAGGGTAAACAGCAGAGCCAAACAGGCTGCGACGGCTTTCATGTTGTGGCTGCCGCGATGTAACGGGGCTATGTGCAGCCGACTACAGACGCTTAAAGACAAGCTTAAGCTCACGTCCAAGGTCAAGGCAGTGTTGCTGCAACCTAGTTGACTGTGGCTGCTGGTAGCACTTGTAAGACGCGCTGAGGGATAGTAGCGTCAGCTTCTGTCTCTGGCGAAGTGGGTTGAAGTGTGACAACACTTGTTTGCAAGTGCGGTGAGCTTTTCAGGTGACGTTGTTAGTACAAGCAGTGTTGAAGCAAGCAGCTCACGCGGGCAGCCGGCTCCTGGTTGTTTGCCGAGTGGCATGAACGCAGTACTGCATTAACTACAGACAAGTTTGAACGGAAGCCCAGGCGGTAGGGCTGAACCGCCAGTTTCGGATTACGACTCCTAGGCTTTTTTGCAGACTGCCTGAGAGGAGCCGCCACCGCACGTGAGGACTTAGATGTCGGACAAGAGATCATCCGCTAGATCCGATCATGCCTGAACTTCAGTGACGTCATGCGTTCAGCGGCTTAAGCAGGCTTCAAACGCACGTCCCCAGTCATGAGGGGGAGCTGCAGGAAGCTTACTAGCCGTTCAAACTGGACTCTGCATGTTAGGTACCGATAATACAGCATCAGTTTGAATTTTGAGGCTTGAAACACCTTGTCCAGTGTCGACAACAAAATCAACCGTTGAGTGGTCAGGTCAGACATGGCTGCGCCACATGCGTTGTCATGTGAGCGAAAAATCTGCGATTGCATACATACGGGATGAGCCCTCGAATTGGTAAAACACAATTCAGCGCTTCTATTCACAACTGGTACTGCAAACCAGGTATTGTGTGCCACCACATCAGCATTGTGCGCAACAATTTTGCTATCTACGCCTGGCATCACACCCCAACCACCCTTTAAACAAATCTACGTTCTAACTACAGTTGTCAGATTTGCAGCAATGTTCAAATATGATACACTATAGTGTAAGAATTACTGGTACATTGCAGAGCTGAATGCCTTAGAGCTAATCAGAGGTCCAGTAAATTGTCGTTGGCTTTACTGGAGTGGCTTTGCTGCCAATCTGCCTTCCTTTTGCAGCCATGTCATCCTTCATCTTCTGGAAGTCATCTTCAACACCTCCGAAGCCACCCTCCAGCAACACAAATCTGCTCTCCAAAGCATCGTTGCCGCTCAGCTGCAGGTCAGAAAACAAAGTTAAAGCGCAACATGATCTTCGACTTCTTCGACTTCCAACTTCTTTTTTGCTTTGCACCAGGTATCAAAGGTAGTGTCTGTCTGTCAGCCACAGCAATGCGCACACAACAGGGTGTCAGCAGTTCAAACAGCAACAGCATTTCATGATCATGTGCACTGCTCCAGCATAGGGTTGAACCTGGAATGGCGCTCGAGCTCCAGTCGAAACACACAGTCATTTTGAGTGCGCTACACATGACAGCAGTTGATACAGGGGCTCCACAACCAGCATTTCAAGGTGCAGAGATGAATGACAGGTCGCACAGGCTTGCATCATCAAGAAAAAATCAGCACATTCTGATCACAAGACCTACATGAATGGACCTACAGCTGTGTAGCTGTGAGCCTACATGGCAAGATGCAGCAGTGGCACCAAAGCAAGCGGCTGTCATCATGAGGTTGCTGAACGACTTGACATGTCCCTAGCTCCAAGCTGAGATTACAGATGCATGGAGCGGCTGAATGCGTGACAACATTCAGCAACTGCCTGTGCCCCTTGTGTGCTGAGCATATCAGCTACAGCAGCATAAACATTGCTGTTCAACATCACTACATTTGCACTGAACGTCAACTGACAGATGACACAGGCAATGGATTCAAGCATTTGCTAAATGCCATGTGCATCGAAGAAGCTGAAAGCACACCTGGCCAGCAGCTTCCGCCTCAGCTTCCATGGCAACCACCCTCTGCTCCATGCGGTCAAATGCGGCTAAGCTACCGCTTGTGCTGCTCTTCAGTCCCGACACCTGCACACATCAGACCACGTATTCATGCACACATCAGAAATTCATGCACACATCAGAAAGATGCATTTAGCTCAGAATTTCAATCAACAGGCTCTGGCTGACCCTAGAGTTTTGGCCAGACACAGAACAAGATGCAATCAGTGGGGCATATGCATCTGATACCAGACTGCTCAATCTTAATCAACAGGATGCTGGCGACATCATTGCATTGCTGTTCTTTGCCAGAGATGACAGGGTGAACACAGAGATGCGCACACTGCGCTTGCACAGAGGGGCGTGGTGCAGGCCTCATGGATATACACAAGTGCAAACTACTGCAGCCTAGCCACAGTCCTGCAAGCTACAATATGAGGCCGGCTGAGGTTCACGGCGCAGGACACAAAGTGAACTCCTGAGCCTCTGCAAGGCCTGCAGCAAGCTGTCCAGTGAGTCTATGAATTTTAGACAAACGTACTAGACTGCACAAACTGTCCTGTGTAATCAACAATACAAATTTGTGGTCCAGCAGGTAGGACAACACCCTGCATGCACTGTTACTTTGCCACACAGCTGCTTACCATGCTGGTGATGGAGTCATTGAGCTGCTTGGAAGTCTCAGCTGACAGAGCCCGAGCCTTCAGGGTTTCCTTCTTGCTCATAGCTTCTGCCACTTTGCTCTCCATCACCCTGTCAAGCAAGAACCCTGTGAGAGCTGGTCCATTCTGAAACAGATGTCTGCATCACTTCCACATTTTGGGATGAGCCCATTGCAACAGAAAGACTTGCAACCTTGTGTAAGCCATGTGTGTATGTTTTAGTTTCCTGTAGATACAGGTGATGCAGCGCAATACACCAGCAAGGCAGTGCAGCATGAGGTCCAAGCTGTGAACAACTTGTTTCACCAATGCATGCAACATGGCAGTACCCATTGAGGTCAGCAGCATGCAGCACACCCACAAGTGCTAAGTCCCAGATACCCACTTACATGCTCACAGCAATCATGCTGCAGGATGCTGTCCCTGGGCATACCTGATGTTGGTCATCAGCTGGCTGCTGGCCTTGGTGTGCTGGTCCAGCTGCTTCTTCAGCATGGCTGCTGTGTCAGCGAAGCTCTTCTTCCTCCCAAGGGCATCTCTAGCAAGAGACTCTTCATTCTTGTCCATGGCCAGTTCAGCCCTCCTGTACCATTGGTCCTGCAAAGCCAGACACAAACTTCAGCATGTACTTGATACATTCAGCGTGGAATAGCCTCTGTACCCATCCCAGAGCCAGTCATGTGGTCTGCCTACGCTATTGGTGCAGAACAGAGTATACTGGACTTGCTGAGTACTGTGTGCACATTCAGCATGCAGCAGTACAGCAAGGGTTCAACTGTTGGAGCTTCAATTCAGCAAGGCGAGCATCATGCAGACAAGTCAGGCAGCACGCAACTCCTTGGTAAAGAGACGTACAGCTGATGTCTGAGCTTGTCTGTATTTGGACTCTAGCATGTTCTGTGTGGACATGACCTCAGCAGAAGCCTGACGCAGCTTGATGAGATCTTCCTTCATCTCTGACACCGCTTGGTCCAGCATTTTGCGTGGATCTTCAAGTGATTTCACTGTATCATGCACAAGGAGTTGTCCCAGTTTGGTCAAGGCCAAACAGATTGGTGACAATCACTAGACCATGTGAACGATACGGTCACACCTGGTTTGTGCCACGGATTGTGCGTATGCTTACCTGCGGAGTCGCCATAGAAGAAAGCGTAGCCCTTTCCGACCCTGGAAGCTCTGTCGAAAAGGCCTGCTTGGACGGTGACAGAACGCCTGTGATGCTGTGTACGCTGGGCCCCACTCGAGAGCGCAAGAGGACTTTGACCTGCGCATCGCAACAAAGCATAAGTCGATAGTGTTTCCGTGTGCACGAAAGGACTACGGCGCTTCACCAGTGCTGATTGCGCGATCAGCAGTGCTCACCAGTGAAGAAAAGCTTGCCGCCACCGTTTGACACCAGTTTACAACAAATGGGGCATTTTGGTGTCAGCAGCGTGCGTGTGTTGCTGCAGCTTGCGGCGTGAGAACGAGCGGGCATTCGAGATGCTGTCGACATCGTAGAAGTAGCTGACAGCATGATCGTTGGCTGCGCAGTTGCTTTTTGGCAGGTGAAGCGTAAGACTTGTGTATGCTGATCGCAGTCCGGCTTGTTAGTGCACCTGCTGCCCAGGACCTGAACTGCAGCTTCCGAATGTTCGAAACGATGTTGTGTCCTTCGTGTTTCCGACACAGTCACGGAAACGCCCTTTCTTGAAGCTTGCACCTGGCTTGCAACCAACTTACCCGATCGGCTGGCCAGTCGGTGAACTGCTCAACTTCAGTCCTGCACTGGTACAGAGACATGAAGCAGTGCGTGTCAGATGAAGTTCGTCCGGAGCAACAGGTCAGATGTCACGACTCTGCTCAATAATTGTTCCGAGGCAACAGAGCTCATGGTGCGAAAAAGGATGCGTAAGCTGACAAGCGTCGTTGCTGTGACATGTGCGACTTCTGGTGTAATCTCACTTGTTTTTAACCTGCACACAGAGTTTCAAATCCTGGACATGACAGAAACGGCACCTAGTCTTAGAAGTTGCCTTTGCTTGTCCGCTGCATGTGTTGCGTTCTGACAAAATTACCTCATATGTGACGTCACTGTGTTGCACTTTATATGACAGGGAGGCATGGCAGTTGCTTTCTGCTACATGGCAGAAGTCTTGCAATTAGTGCCTATCACATGGCAATTGATTCTGCTGCATGACACCAGTCTTGATGCCAGTTGCTCACCTACAGTGCATTTTGGCAGCCAGAGCTGGCTTGCAGTGGCATTCAATTTGGAAAGGAGATCAACTGTTGCCAGTCTTGCTGAATCAGCAACTAGAGCAAGCAATGCTTATATGTCGCAGATTGTATTGTATGTACTCTACAACCTCACATCAGCACACCTACGCTTCAACTATACGTGTGCAAATGATCATGAGTACTTGGCTGGCAACATCCTACAGGCCACGTATCATAGGTATACCTATGACAATCATTACGATGCTCTTACAAGCCTCCTGTGAGCTCTGCGAAATCCGTCTGCACTTTTCAAAGCCACACATAGCCGCACACCTCTGGACGTGTGTGTTACCTCACATTACAGCTCGTGATGTTGAGTGCATGAAGATACAATGTCACATGTATCACTATGTTTGCACTTGTCACAGTTAGCACACGAGTTGAGTACACATCAGCCATTTAGATATATAGCTGTACATGTAGCACTTACTGCAGCTGACACCTTTGTGGTGGTAACATGCAGTGCACGTGCCTTTGAATTTGTTGCAAGCCATGCAAACGCACAGCAATAGCAGCAATGTATAGCACCCGTAGTGCACCATGTAGCTATATGACACACCATGTGATATCCTGCGTCAAGGTGCTGAAGACATGCATAACATATTGTACACACACTGCACTACATACACATCAGCAAAATAGAGCAGCCTCGGAGTGCATATTTGCCAATGTTCAAGAAGTACAAATCAACACACATTCTTGAGGGTCCTTATATGCATTGGCCAAGCTGTCATGGCATGCTCTCTGTAGCCTGATCACACTGGAATCAACCCATAGTTATCTGTCTGTGTGGTGCTTGTGTATCAACACTGTCATCCGCTCCCATGGCCAGCGTCAGAGCAGCAAGTTGAAAGCGGTAGATATCCAGAATACACAGTCGCTCCAACAGCCTTACAATACTGTAGGAGCTGTACATAATCCACCTCCATACAATCTGTCTGAGCATCCGCAACAATTGCTTCCTTGCTTGGTGCCTTACAAAGCATGGCTATTGTGTCAAGCAATGGCTCTTGTATGTTGACATAAGGGTACGCATGCAGCATCACTTGAGCCACCTGCTTGATGGTCAGGACCTGCATGTATGCAG
>KN805295.1:29269-43585 GCA_000818905.1 Trebouxia gelatinosa | reverse complement strand
GTGCCTCAGCACTGCATATTCAGGCTGAGTAGCATCAAACGCTAGATCCTAAATCAGGGTTGTGAGCATTTGCATCCATGTGCATGGTATCAAACCCTGACAGTGCAGAGCCAGCTAGCAAGTCAGCTACCTACACTGTGTGCTAACTTTGTCAGCAATGCCTCCTCATACAGCTGTTATGCTGCATTTGGTGTCACGCTACTGCTGTGACTAATCCGCCAGGACAAGGGACTGAACATCTGCAATGTTTACACCAACCTCACCCAGAGCGGTTTCTGAGTGCTACCGGTAGCCAGACACATGGTGCAGACACTCATGACCAGCCATATTTTTTGAGGTCATGCTGACTTAAAACACCACCCCGCCAAGAGCAGGGGATTTGTTCACCTGTTATACCGTGATATTTACACTGCGTCAAGCTGCGTAGTAATGTACAGGAGCTACACTAGGAAAAAATTGGATATTGGTCAAGACTCATAACAGAAGGGATTGGCCAGTGACTCTGCTCTGCGCATGTCAGCCTCGTTCTTGGTGGACACATATGACATTGCCTCTGAAGCCATCCTGGCTGCCTGAGACATGGCCTTGACATTGTACGGCCCTCTCCTGGTTCTAGCGTAGGTTGGTGATACACTGTGCAACGCTGTGTCGTAGTCTGAGGACCTGTGTGTATGACTAGGAAAGACAGGTGCATCTTCAGGGAGAGGGGTCAGCGCTGTGCTTTTACTGCTGCTGCTTTGACTGCTGGAACTGCCCTGGGCTTGCAACCGCTGCAAAAGACTACCTGGCAAAGCTTCAAGCGCACTCTGAGCTTCCTGTAGAGCCCTTACAGCGTTTTGGCAGTGCACCCGCTTTGTAGCTATGTCTTCTCGCTCTGCCATGATATCCCCAAACTGGTCCTCTCTGGATGCACACTCAGTGTCAACCAGCATGCAGTACGTAGGGCAGTGGTCAGGGAGGTGAAGCTACAACCTCTGGCATGAGCCCAGCTCTACGACTTGCTTCTACACATTGTCACTGTGCAATTTGCAGGGGAAACACCAGTCATGATTATGACATTTCCAGGAACAGGATGTGCGATGTGACTGTAAGTTCTTGCTTCGTGATGCAAAAGCACTGCGTGAGCTGGCAAGTTCATTCAACAGTGTCAGGTACCTGTACCAACTGTGCTGGGGTGTATGCAGGAAAGTACACTTGTAACAGATCNGCTGGAGCCACTGTTGAGACATACTATCTTGGTGCAACAAGGCTTCAAAAGTGAGGAGGCTGCTGAGTCACAAGAGCAGATTGAGAGAGTACACAGCAATGTGCAACTTGTGTACGCTGCAAGTATGGCCGGTCAAGTCAATTAGCAACAAGGCTTAGCAGCTTCATGGCCAACTTCACACCATGTGTAAAAGATGCATCAGTGCATCTGCTGGTGTAAGAATTCACGTTTTCAGGCTTTTGCCTAAGCTCTTGTCTTCTGCCGCACGGTTGCACCTTGTTTCCTCCCTTTTTTGGCAAGCTGTGTTGGGAAGAATCGCTTTCTTTTGCCACGGTTGGCTTGCAGTTGTGTGGTGATTACCAGGCATCACGCACGTGTACAAAATGTTATTGCTTAGATGCCAAGGTTTTCACTGTATGATGCACAACGAATGACAAGTTTGCATGCGTTGTGTCATCTGCTAACCTGTTGACACTCGTGCAGTCTAGTGGGTAGCACCCAGGAGGCTCTGTCTCAGATCGCTTGTTTGAAGTCACTCAGGTGAAGTTCATGCCAAGTTTAACATTTCCATCACGTCCCGTCCGAGATTGCTTGTTTTGCCACCCGTTGTTCAGTCCCACAACACAAGTCTAATTTGTTTCAGACCAGCATGCTCAGGCTGCTACGTAGGTTCATGCAGTATACTGCATCAAACTCAAAGCACTTCTCAATTTGCATTGGCAGCTGTGGTGTGCATGGCCAAGCGCGTATGTGCGCGACACGCTCAAGACAGGCATGATCTTGCACAGCATTCGCTGTCTTGTAAGGTCTGGCCTGCCTGCCAGCTGCAATATATAGCTAAGTCTTGTATGACTGCACTGACACTTGAAAAGGAATATTCCTGCCTAACCCGAGCGCAAGACAACACAGTAAGACGATATGATGATGCAGGTTTGTCCCACACCCTTGCCGAGCCCGTCAGATGCGACTCACACGATGTGTATACGTCTGCGGAGGAATACAGTGCCATCCCCTTACAGCATGCCGTGCGTACTTGCGGTTCGTTCGCAGCTCCAAGTGCTACAGCGCTTTGCTCATTGCCACATCCGCTTGCGTGCAAACAACAGCGACAGCATGCCGCAGCTTCAGAGCAAGGCCAGAGGTGTGGCGCCCTCACTGATCAGCAGGCATACAGCAGCATCAGCACGCATCACTCCGTCAAGCGAGTGCTGCCAACTCAGGCTCCACTATGCTGACCCCCTCAATGTCGCGGATGTATCGGGGGCTTGAACGTTCACGCGAGCGGTACGCGACCCGCGCCTGAAATCGGTCCCGATCATATTGCATTGCAATGAGAAAGCGTAATGTACTGCAACTCTCGATGGTGCGGCTTTGCGCCCTCTGAGGAGAAGTCAGCTAGCTGCACCGGCGAGACAATTGTGCACTCAGGACGCCATTCAGGCCTCCAATTCAGCAATCTGCGACGATCTCACATCTAAGTAAACTCGAACTCTTTCGGCCTAGCATCGGAAGTCGTCGTGCCGTGTAGTACAGCGATCGTCTACACTGCTTGACCGCATCAAGTAATCACTATGTCACAGTCTCAGTCCTACGGAGCCGGACAGCGTCTGTCCTTGCCAGTTCACAATGACCGTAAGTCGTGCTGCAGTGAAGCGTGGCATCGGACGAACAGCGGCTTGACTTGAAAGTGCTGGTGTTCTGTAGTGGAAGACCTCCTGTTGTGGAGAGACCCCAGCAAGACCGGAGCTGTCTTCGGCGGCTTCACTCTTCTGTACTTGCTCTTAGAGTGGTCCAACTACAGTCTGCTGACGCTCGTGGCCAACGTGCTGCTCGTCGGCGTGTCGGTCACATTTTTGTGGAACAACCTGGCACAGTTTCTGAACAAGTACAGCCTTTTTCGTTGCTGAACCATGCATCGATATCCCGACGCAAGTACGAGCACTAACACGTTGCGTAATCTGTAGACCTGGAGTCCCCGTCCCTGCTGTACTGCAGCAAGGCATCTCAGACAACCAAAGCAAGGCGTATGCACAGCAGTTCACCTCTGGTGTCAACCAACTGCTGGGTATGCCCATGATGTTCATACACTGCAGCCTTGTGCTGTCCAGAGTCAAAGATGGATCATTCTTACATCAAGCTATTGTGCTGCAGGCTTTGCTCGTCGCATCATTACTGGCAAGGAGGTCATCCTTTCAGTCCAAGCTGCCCTTGTGCTGTATGCCATTGCCAAGGTTGGCAACTACTTTACCACACTGGGCTTGGCATACACAGGTAGGCATGTAAGAGAGCTGCACAATGATCTTCAGGCAGTGTGCATTTGGCTTGTGATGTGGTCGTGGTAGAAGCTTGCATCCGGATGATGGCGCTCTGAGGCCACTGCTTGCCATTCGGCAAGTGGGTTTCTTCTGAATCAGGAAGGCAGTACCTCTCAAAGTTGTGGCTGTGTGTGCAGTCATCGTGTTGGTCTTCACCCTCCCCAAGGTGTATGAGCTGAGGAAACATGAGATTGACAATGCAGCTAACCAGGTTGCATACAAGACCAAGCAGGGATACTCACAGTACGCTGCTCCCTACCTCAACAAGATCCCCAAGGCTTCGTCAGCCACCAATTCAGGTTACAAAAGGCCTGGAGACTACTCATCAACTGCTGACTCAGCCTCTGTAGCTCCAAACGGAGCTCAGGAGTTCAAGAAGACATACTGAGCAGTTCACAAGATGTGCATGAGTGCAATTGTCTTCTTGGTTTGCAGCTTGCATGCATTTGCGAATTTCATTGGCCGAGTGGCACTGTACTTTAGTTTGGCAGTTTGAGAGATCTAGACCAGCTCACATTAGCAAACTTCAGGCAGGGCTGACTATACCACCAGAACCAGGAGCGTCTGAAAGTGTGCGATACTGTATTTGTAATGAGGAACGCTTTACCACAAAGTTGAGCTGTTAGCCACGCTAAAGCTGCAATTGTGATGTGGAACAATTGCATGTAGATTTGCACCCTACATTCAGCTGCCGCAGCTTCTCATATTGCTCATGAGGCTCAGCGCGAACTGTCCGTCTCCACATCCAGCGCTTCACACAACGACAACTCGTACAACACTCGGCCAGCCTCTGTTAAGTTTTACTTTGACTGCTGGCATCTGTGAAGCTCGCTCTTCAGGGCGAGCCCGCCATCCTAATCCTCTGATCATACCGTACGTGCAGGTGCAGGCCTTCTTGTGTTCCCAAGACAGTTTGTCAAAAGCCATAGCCTCAGCGACCTAGAAGAACGGAATGTCTGCATCGTATGGAACTCGCCAGCGGGTGTCCCTTCCTGTGCACAACGATCGTAAGTTCCTCAGCGCGCACCTCTGCCAGCTCCTCGTTTTGCCCTGCTGTCACGCAAGCGAAATGCTTGCTCTGTTGCAGTTGAAGACTTGCTGATGTGGCGAGATCCCCGGAAGACGGCAGCCGTTTTTGGCGCGTTCACCTTGGACTACTTCTTGTTGGAGTGGTCCAAGTATAGCTTGTTGACTCTGACGGCCAATGTTCTGCTAATTGGTGTGGTCGGCAGCTTTCTGTGGAGTAATCTGGCAATGCTGCTGAATAGGTCAGTAATCTGTTGACCCATATGGGCCACTTTTGTGGGCTTACACAGCATGCATGACATATAGTCCAAAACATGTCGCACAGGGCCCCTTTGCCAATCCCTGCCATCATCCAGCATGGCGTGTCAGAGCAGCAAAGTAGAGCCTATGCTGAGCAATTTACAACTGCAATCAATAAGCTGCTTGGTAAGCTGCTCAGTCTGAACTTGTTTGCAATTGGCTTACACTGGCAAATTTCGACTGATCTGCAGGGTTTACAAGGAGAGTGATCACTGGCAATGATGTTGTACTTTCTGTTGAAGCTGCCCTGGGACTATACGTTATTGCCAAAACTGGCATGTACTTTACCACATTGGGTCTGGCATATACAGGTACAAAGGCAGTCCTGTCAACCTGGTTGCTGCTGCATGCACCTAGCACTGGCTGGCGAGCATGTAAAACATCAGCATTATGGTGCAGAAACTTCGTTACACTGGCGTCAGTGCTGTTCACCCTTTCACCAGTGATTCTGTCACAGTGTGAAGCCATAGCAGCATGAAGTTTAGCAAAGTATTACAACTCACATCAGTGCCCATGCCTGATGCAGTGATTGTGCTGCTGTTCACTCTGCCCAAGATTTACGAGTTGAGGAAGCATGACATTGACTCAGCAGCAAGCCAGGTTGCCAACAAGACCAAGCAGAGCTACTCACAGTACGCTGCGCCATATATCAACAAGATCCCAAAAGCATCAACAGCTACATCTTCAGGCTACAACAGACAAAGCAGCAAGTCTACTGCAGACTCCGGCTATAACAAAGCAGGCAACTACTCATCCACAGCTGACTCAGCGTCAGTAGCTCCTGCTGGACCACTGGCCAGTGGAGCACAGGACTTCAAAAGGACATACTAGGCAGGCTTGCAGCGTTGATTGCTCACTGAAAGTCCCCCTCAGAAGCCACGTGGAGCCTAGAGTCTTGTGATGCAGCAACAAGTGCCAAATCAAGCTGGATTGCTGTGCACCTGATTCATCCTGCCTGTTTGCAAAGGTCCTTGAGGATTGCTAGTGTTGGCAGATGATTGTATATGATGTACTGATGTATATGGCCAGCTTACAGCCAGAGTAACGAGTGCTGACTAGTAGTGCTTCACGAGCTCAGCAAAGTGCTGATTGATGTACATAGCAGGTATCATGGTAAACACCAACGATAGCATATGACACAGCACAGTGATGATCATTGAAGCTCTGTGGTATGCTTGGAATACGAGTGAAGCGCCTGTTCATATTGCCATCTGCTACTTGATGCCAAGCTGTAAAGACAAGCATAGTATGCAATAGCAATTGAAACGAAGTGCCAAAGACTGAAGTTGAAGCGAAACACAGTGTTACTTCCACTGTGCACCAGGTGCAATGCATTCCACCTATGCACAATGCTACTCGTCATCCCATGTTGCTTCTAGTTGGCGCTGCTTCTCAGCTTGTGCCGCTTTGCTTGCAGCCCGCTGTGCCTTGAGCTCTTGCTCAGCTGCCTACAATACATAAGTCTTCTATATACGGAAGAAGAAGAAGAATTATGAATGACCATGTAGGGACCAGGACTGCTTGTCCTGTTGTCACTGGTCTATGTTGTTCATGTGTTATATACGGTGGCAGTCTCAGAACGGTCAAACCATCAGCACAACATGCATGGCTTGCAAGGTCCAATTACAGCTTAACACACACAGTTCAACAGCACATACCATGTCAACAGGTTGCTTGAGGTCACTTACACTGGCAGTACACAAACTTACCGTGCTAGATGTCTTTGAGATGTCTTGCTGTCGGAGAATTGCTGTGCGACTGGAAAAGTTGCTCACACCATGCCTTGTTTCATATGGACTACTCAATGATAGCAGGCATTGGCACCGATCAACCGCGTGCCTTTCTGTGTGACAAGGGCACTAATCACAGGACTGACTACACATGTGGTTTCATGGGGATCTTCTCTACAAAGAAGTTTTGAGAAAGGCAAGCTAAAGTGGCCAACTACACTTTGTGCTGTGTCACACACAACAGTTGTTCAGATCTTCAAAAATGGAATAAATTTGTGGTATGCAGGATTACAAGCTGAGTCAAGGACATAAAGAATTACTGCCCATTCTTGTGCACAGAGGGGCTTCTTACTTTGTCATGAGCACCAGGAACACCGAGCGCATGCCCAATGAGTCTTCGAGCCACAGCTGTGGTGGTCTTCTGCCGCTGCTGTGGAGGCTGTAGCTCTGCAGGATTCAGTGCCTGACACTGAGGGCAGGCCTGCATGCAGCACCAGTCCCTGTCACGCTGCTGATCATTGGGTTTCAATCCTGTATGTCCTAGTTGTCTAGCTGTACATTTGCGAGAGTCCTGCTACCAACTTGAGCAGCTGTGCATGATGTGGTGACCAGGCTGCCAGACCCCCCGCCCCAACCCCCCTGGCTGCTTATGGTGTACGGTGCCCACTGCTGTGTGTCTGAGGCCACATCAAGGCAGAAGGAGACAAGGTGCACAGCATGCACGCCGGGCTATGTGGCATCTGTGCGCAGCTGTGAACACCCTGACAGCACAATGACAGAGCCCAGTCATGATAGGCTTGCTCAAATGTGTTCTGATGTCAGAGCCGCCAAGCACTGCTACTATGATGATTTGTGCGCAGCATTGCAACCCTCACATTGTGGATTTTGCTAAAAATTTGTACTGCGTGCTGTCAAATGCGCTGGCCCTTGACCAGGAATGCATAAGTAAAAACCGCAAGATGCAGATATGTACCTGGCTAAAAGGCTTGAAATGCCACACTGCCAACCCTTGTTTCCCAGGGTGACATAAGGCTCGAGCATCAGCTGGATTAGCACAGACCACCACAGCATGTGCGTCTGTAACAGGTCTGCAAGCATGCGGTTGGTCATGTTTGTGAATGTATGCAATCTCAGTCCGAGTATCTGTGACTGGATTGCTATTTGTAATCTCTGCATGTGAGGTGCCCGGCACCTTTGTTGGATGCCAGCGTGCCTGCACTCATGCAGNGGGTGACAAAGGGCGGACATGGTGGTGGGGGGCCAGGGTTGCCTAGAAATGGGGTGCGAGTGAATGAATCAATGAGCAGGCACCACTGGCTGGGGACTGCAAGACATGGGGAGGCGGAGGGGGTGGCAAGGCCATCAAATGGTACCAGGACAGGTCAGACTGCGTGAGCTTGACCTCATCATGCATGCACATAATACAGCAAAATGTATCTGCTGTAAAAGAGCACATTCCTACAGCCCCAGTCAATACCAGAACATGATCCTGCGTCATCCTGTTCAATGGGGACCAGCAGCGCAGCAGCACCAATTGAGGAGCGATACTTCCTTGAGACACAGTCAGATGGAGTCACTAATGCAGCCAATGCCATTGTGATTTCTTCTGGGGGTTTGGTGTTTGCAGATTAGGGTCAGAGGCTGCGCTGACAAACTTGAGGGGCTTGACGGCCACACAAATGTTGCCCTATTTGAAGCATAGCAGTGTCTGTGAGCAACCTCACCAACTTGTCACTCGCAATGGTAAGGGGGTTCAGGGCAGCACTCACTTGTTTGGTAAGGAACGAGTGCTGAGCCATTCATGCTTGAGAGTGCTGCAGCCTGAGGCATCTCGACCCCGCGTCAGGCGCCAAGCCATGAGCACTTCCTTGGCCCCCGCTGTCAGCATCAGCCACTCACCTGCGTGCAGATGCGTGACATAGACACAAACCAGGGGCAATATCAGCAGGGATCAAGGGCAGTTAGCAGGGATCAAAGGCAGGTAGCAAGGATCAAGGGCAGGTAGCAGGGATCAAGGGCAGGTAGCAGGGATCAAGAGCAGGTAGCAGGGATCAAGGGCAGGTAGCAGGGCTGATACTTGCTTGATCCAGAGGCTGCTGTCACACTTGTCACAGTCTCTGCCGCAAGAGCAACTGTCACAATGCACAAACGTAGCACTAAGCTTGGGCCATCAAGCAAGAAGTCAGCGCCATTACACGCCAGCACAGCAATGCCCGACAGCACACCAGATCAGCAACAAGCATGCTGTCACAGACCAGTGCAGGCAATGATCACTAACCTGGTCCAGCTGGTACAGTGGCAATGTCTTTGACAGCTCCCCCTGACGCTTGGAAGCCAATCTCCTGTGCATCATGGAAGCTTCCCTGATCACTGTGCTGCTTGATGTGCATGTGGCTTGCATGCTGTGTGCTGTGCTCAGCATGCTGATGCTGTGGATCGACAGAATGCTGTACTTGCTGAGGCTGCAGCTGCTGTGCATGCTGTGCATGCTGTGCCTGCTGAGCACACTTCGTGTCACAAGCCTCATCTGAGTAGAGCATACATCTCACAGTGCCATCCTCAGATCCAGTCAGGACACATAAGGCTTGCTGCTGATGTGACGCCAAGCTGAAATTCTGCAGCATGGCATTCTTGGCACCACCATTGCTGCTGTCTTCAACGCTGTTGCTGCCATGTTTCTGGCGTCTTAAGGATGTAGCAGCTGTCTGAGCACCTCCAACTGTTATGGCATTTGTTGACAAACTGAGTTCAGGTGCTTGAGGCGTGCCAGAAGGCAATGGCAGCAGTCTGCAGCACAGCGTCTCTCGCCCATGATGGATCAGGTTCAGTCCGCCTGCCAGCTGTGCTGGGCTGCTAGGCGCTTCATCATCTGCATCATGTTTAGTCTAACGTGTGTTGCGCATGCATGGCCGCGTAGACATGTTCATGCATGCGTGTGTGCACAAGAGTGTGTCAGCTAGCAGCAACATGCTGCAGCCATGCACAGCTACCTGTCTTACATAACAATGTTCCTCGTTTCAAACAATGATTGCGTTTTGAGCCGTCCGTAACTATGTCGCTACGGTACGCCAATACACAGTGCAAAATGTTACCAACCGTAATGACGACAATCTAGTCAACTAAAACTAATTGCAGCAGGGCCCAACAATATGTAAAAAGCAATGGTCATTGTTACAAGTACAGTACTTTGCAGATGCAGCTGGAAATTCAGCCATGCACACTGCTGATTGGCATACACCATGAACAAACCAACTCCTGGCAGCAGCCACATGCTGTGTTGCATCAACATGAGACAGACACTGGAACGTAGACCTTTGCACATGACTCAGTCACTGATGGTGTTGAGGCACAAGGAAGCACAGCTTGTCTGAGTCAGGAAATTTCAGCTCACCTGACTGATGTTGCTGGAGTATGGGGCCCCTGTGACACTCATGTCGGTGCACATGGGTGAGTTGTTCGCGGGGTTGATGGTGCACAAACAGCAGGGATGCTGGGGAGGGGCACAAGTATGTGAACGGGCGGTGCCACCCCCCACAGGGAACCCGCATCAGCTCCAGCTGCTGGGAGGTGCTGAAGACCACCCAGTCAGTTGCCTGCAATACATACAGAGTTGTGGGACAATAACACTCTACAAATCTGTGGTAATACAGATTACACCGATGTCGGTGGAAATCTTCGCCAAGAGAAACTTGCGCTTGGCTGAAAATCATGGGCATGTGCTCTGCTGGGAGGGATGGATTGTTATCTAGGATCCAAGGTTTAGCTTCAGCTTTAGAACAGATCTGAGGCTGAGCTGCTGTATGACTGATGCAGGATTGGACACAGCTAGTCCTACCTGGCTGCTTGCTTTGATCATGCACTGCTGCAGCAAATGTCTGGTAGAGCATTGTCAATGTTGACCCAGCAGGCCCTTGTCCTGATGTCATAAGATCCATGCTGACACTTGAGTCTCTTCACAGTGAGCTATGCACTGCTGCAATGCTCATCTGTTTTGCGTGAAGTGTTGCACAGACAGACTGGAACGGCAGAAGCAGATTACTGCAGGGCTCAGGGTCACTGCAGAAGGTCAAGCGAAGGTCACATGCATACTAGAGCAGCAGAAGAAGATCACTGCAGGGTTCAGGGTCACTGGAGAAAGTCAAGATTCGGTTACAGCCAGGTTGATGTATTACCTTGAACCCACACACTAGCCTCTGATTGGTGACTGGATCCTGCATGACATCCTGCACCAGGTTGATATCAGCAAAGCGCTCCTCAGCAACACACTTCAGCCCAGCATGCCCAGCATGGTCAGCAACCCCAGCGTGCTCAGCGTGGCCGTTACCCCCAGCATCATCAGCAAGGCCACTGTAGTCAACGCCTCTCATGACAGCTCGATTGGANATCTTGCACACTTGGCAGCTGTTGCTTGTGTTGCTATGCAGTACATACATGTCCCACAGCAATGCTCAGCACGTGATGTGCCTAACACTACAATTTTGCATGGCTCTGCAGGGCTCTGTGAACATTCCCAAGCCAACAAAGCAGGCCAGGAAGCGGGCCAAGCAGGCTGCCAGGAATCCAACCCAGGCTCAGGCTTCCAAACCAACATCAGTGGAAGTAGTTCAAGTTGCTACCAGGGCACCTCCAGCTCAGCACAACATCACAGAGAAAGTTGCTGAGGTGCTGCATTGTTCTGCAAGTTCTTGTCTGCTTANTCAACTGCGCTCCCCTGATGATGTGTTGCATCTGCAGCCTACCCAGTCGTGGGAGACCAGTAACCTGATGAAGGATTTGCAGGGAGGCGCTTTGTAGACAGTTTGTGGATTTTAGGACAATCCACAGCATGTTGGCACATGACACCCTTGAGATNGCACTTCTGCTGTGGCCAGCAAAAACAGTTGAGGGAACCATGTCTTGTGGATTTGCCTAACTGTGTGCCTGGCATGCAGGTGGTGTTGCTGGTCATGGCAGGGGATGCCAAGGCAGCACAGATTAATGAGGCAGGGCTAGGCAGCTTGGCTGTACTGCGCCTCATGGGCTTGCCAGGCTTACAAGTCTTGGTGCAAGGCCAGCCTGGTGCCTCTCTCAAGGACAGGTCTGCTGCCAAGAAGCGTGCTCAAGCTGCTGTTGCTGCCCAGGTAGTGTCTTCTGATATGACTTCTGACTTTTGAAAATGCAAACGTCTCACGACGAAGCTGGCCCTGGGAACAAAATACAGTCTTCAGTGAGATCTAGTATCACCTGTAATACTGAAGTATGTCAGTTTTGGGGTTTTTGCAGGAACTGCAGGTGCTGACTGTTCTTTGAGTAGCCTTACCTCTTACTTGTGTTCACTGGCAGGTTTTGTGTTGTGATCACCAGTGTAAGCAGGCATCAGGAAACACCTAGAGTTGCCTGCAGCTAACTACCTGTCCAGACATGCAGTACACTGACTGCTTGCGCTGCTTCTAGCGCCTCTCTGAGGCTGTCCCAAGACTTGCAGTGCAGACTATCATTGTGATTACCCTCAATGTTGTTGCCATGAACACTGCATCCTCCACCAGCTTGTGCCCTGACTATGCTGTGCACATTGTTATTGACCTACGTCATGTTGCGCACCCAGCGTGAGTGTTACATGGTACACAGGTGGTCTATGTCATTCTGTGCACCCAGCATGACTGTGATGTGTTACACAGGTGGCAGGGGATCAC
Organism: Trebouxia gelatinosa; assembly: GCA_000818905.1. Lineage (NCBI taxonomy): Eukaryota > Viridiplantae > Chlorophyta > Trebouxiophyceae > Trebouxiales > Trebouxiaceae > Trebouxia > Trebouxia gelatinosa. Next base: position 31,335 of record KN805295.1, on the reverse strand, counting down.
AAGGCTATGGCATGTGACAGCCTGACAGACTGCCAGCAGGTGCTGCGCCACTTGAGGGAGACCCACCCCAGCCCCCCCCTCTGGCGCCAGCAGCGCCCCTGCCTGCACGTGGACTCTGCTCAGGCCCTCTTCGACCCATCTGATGCTTCTGCTCAAGGCAATGTTGTGATCAGGTACAGCTGCTTGGCTGCTTGTTAGTTTCTGCGATGCATGTTGGCTCTGCCCTTTTTGATTCGTTCAATGCAGCAGCACCGGNCACATACACATACACATACACATACACATACACATACACATACACATACACATACACATACACATACACATACACATACACATACACATACACATACACATACACATACACATACACATACACATACACATACACATACACATACACATACACATACACATACACATACACATACACATACACATACACATACACATACACATACACATACACATACACATACACATACACATACACATACACATACACATACACATACACATACACATACACATACACATACACATACACATACACATACACATACACATACACATACACATACACATACACATACACATACACATACACATACACATACACATACACATACACATACACATACACATACACATACACATACACATACACATACACATACACATACACATACACATACACATACACATACACATACACATACACATACACATACACATACACATACACATACACATACACATACACATACACATACACATACACATACACATACACATACACATACACATACACATACACATACACATACACATACACATACACATACACATACACATACACATACACATACACATACACATACACATACACATACACATACACATACGAACAGCTGTCTGCTGTAGCTCCATGTGCAATGTGTGCAAGTTCTGATCACTGCAAGATCAAGGAATCTTCTGCAATTTCCCAGCACTGTGCGGTACTGCATATTGTGGAGTGTACTTTCTATATGCAGGCATGTACAGCTATAGGTATGGTGCTGATCACTTCCTCTTGGCATGTGGTATTGGGAATCATTGTCTGCATGCTGTAGGTCCACCTTACGCTTTGGGCAGCCTCACAGCCAATTGTGACATCAATCTGTTCCTTGCAGGGGTTGCATGGTCAACAGCCCCACAGGGCGCCAGGCAGGGGGTCAGTCCAGCCTCACCATCAAAGCAAAGCAGCCAAGAACCAGGTGATCAACTGAGCTGCGACATTTGTCACTGATACCAAGTGCTGCATAGTGATGAACTGTTGTGCATGATAGTCAATTGCACCCAAATCAGATTTCACAGTCACATCAGTTCATGTTGCCAGCAATGCTGAGTTAAGGCGCAGAGCAACATGGTACCCGAGTTCAGCTATGTAGCCAGGTACTATGTCAACTTGTACCCATGCAGACCAGTAGCTGCAGGACCGTTCCAGGACTGCATCTTTGTAGACATTCGATATGTCAAGCACGTCTCAAACACAGACAGAGGCACTGACAGAGTTGGCAATGTCCTGAACACATGTGCACCTGCAGCCCAGCAAGGCTGAACAGGCAGCTCTGCAGCGCAAGGCTGAGCAAGCCAAGCTACGTGAGCTGGCTCTGAAGGAGAAGGCCAGGCTAGCCAACCAGAGCAAGCCCGCCGCTGCTGCACCTGCACAGCTACACCACGCTGCACATGCCCTTGCTGGGCCCTCTGGCACTCACAGCAAAGGTGAGCTGTAATGCAGGATGCATGCATACATCTCTGTCTTGACATGTGCAGGTGGCAAAGGTTCATGTCAAAGGGCTCANGCTGCTACAGCCTGCTGATGCTGTGGGCTTGCTGCAGTGCTAGACAGGGCTGATGCACTCTGGGAGGCAGCTCGTGCTTTTGCTGCAAGGCCCAGCACGGGCTGATATGGTTTTGGAGCAGCACTGCCTAGATCTGACGCGCGCCTCTTGGCTGTCTTTGCAGCACCAGTGCTGCTGCTGCGGGTGTATGGACTTCTGTATGGGCTGCTGCTGCTGCACTTG
>KN805295.1:0-28738 GCA_000818905.1 Trebouxia gelatinosa | reverse complement strand
TGTTGTGCCCTGGGCTGACAGCACCAGGGAGAATCATGAGGATGCTGCTTTGAAAATGCAGCAGCCAGATGCACAGGCAAGACAGCCACAGACAGATGCACATCTCACATCAACGAACAGTCGCAATGCTGAGCTGTCAGAAGATGCGGTGGGGCATGCAGTACAAAGTGCAGCTTTCACACCCAGTATCAGTGACACCCGTACCCACCTGCAGGTCTCAGCCTTGCCATGTCAGCATCATAGCAAGCAGGCAACTCAGGTACTCTCAGACAGCCATGCTTCCAAACCAGACAGCATGGCACAACCTGCAGATGAGGATGGTTCTGCCACAGAGCTTGCATGCTGCAGTGCATCAGCAGACAAGCACTCAGGGTAAGGGTGCATGAGGTTACTTGCTGCATTGCCCGTCCTGGACACATCAAGATTGTAGTGTTGTCGCTGCATATTGTCTTTGTGTCAGTACAGATCTAGATTGAATGCGCAGCTGTGAGCATTGCAGTTCTGGGTCACACCCTCATCATGCCAAGGTGACTGTGCAGAAGCAAGGGCATGCGTAGTCACTCTCATTGTGTATGTCAAAACAGATGTACCTTCTGCACAGCTGCAGCGCTGTGGTTTCACAATTAAATAACCCTCTTGCTGTTGTGTGCGGCACATATCCTGTAGCTGTCATACCATCATGTCCTGTGCTTGACCTGTAGTCCTTGATCTGTGATGTGCCCTCACAATCACGCATGCACACTTCAATGTTTAATGCAGAGCGAGCATATCCTCTTCTCTGGCGTCCCTGTTTGACGATGCAGTCACCTCAGCTCTGTTTGCTGAGTGCCCTTGCACACCTGGAAGCTGTCAGTCTCCATGTGTTGGTGCTGATGACATGCGTGACAGCAAGCAGCAGTCTGATGGCAGGGCTGCATGCAGCACAGCAGGCACATCCACCTGCAGCAGTCCTGTATCAAGCAGGTTGCTGGCTCCACAACAGCTCAGTGCTGCTGATGTTCAGACGCACCATCAGGAATTTCACAGCACTGCTGCCGGAACTCAAGACGCAGGACATGGGTTGTATGCGCCCCAGCATGCTGCAGCCAATGTTCAGGCATGCCTGAATGGCAGTAGCAGTCATGTTTGCGATCATCACCACTTAGGGTGCGACTATGGCAGTGTTGACTCCACAACCAGTCAGCCGAGTGCTAGCATCAGTGGCAGAGATGGACACAGCAGTCCAGGCTCTGAAGTCATCAGCGGCAGTGATCAGCATTTCAGAATTGAGTCAGATTCAATGCACCATGCAGACAATGTTCAGCAGGCAGGTGCTTTTGCTGCTGATTCCAGTGCTACAGGCAGTAGCAGCATCAGCAGGAGCAATAACACTAGTAGCAGCATCAGTACCACCCGCAGCAGCACTAGTAGCAATAGCAGTGATCATCAGCGCGCAGATTGCATAGCTCCCCCAAGCCAGCTTGGTCCTCTTGTTGAAGAGCAAGATCACTTGCTTGCTTTGACAATGCAATGTGGCTGTGATGAACACATCAGCGTTGTTACTGAGAGCACCTGCAGCAGGCACACCTGTGAGCATAGCTTGGTTCTAGCTGTAAGTGACCGCACAATGGCTGCAGAATCCAAAGTCAAAGCTGCAGTGTGTACAGCATTGCCAGCATGCAAAGACACTTCACCTAGCCGTCAAAGCAGGTTTGCTGTGGCACAAAATGATGATCCAGGCAGTGATGAAGCCTCTGCTTCAGTTCCTGTGCTTGCACCAACAGATGGAGAAGCAGCCCCATCTGTGCAGCTGACTATGCCATTGCCGATGAGCTTGTCGGATGTACCTGAACAGGCCATGAGCCAGCCTGCTTTGCTTGAGGCAGATGAGGGCAGTCCTCACTGCAATCAGGAAGCAAATCACATTATCTTGTCAGTCAATGACCCGGTGCCACCGCACAGCAAGCTTTGCAATGACATTGAGCCACTTGATGATGGGCTCGAGACCAAGCTGCATGTGAATCAAAGGCTGCAGTATGTGAGTCAGCTTCTAGATGTGTGCAAGGCCAGTGTTAGTTTGAAAGAGCTGCTGTTGTCTGATGCTATTAGATTCGATTACGAGGCTGATGAGAGTATGCGACTCTTATGTGCATCAATACTAGGGTAAGCTGCAGTGGGTTGCACTTGCACAACACTCAATACGGCATGCTGACGACAGACTTTTTCTAAGGCCACCGTTTGTCTGTCTGCAGCATAAATCGACGTTGTAGCTTTGAGCTGCAAGAAACAACCTTCTGTATGAGTATGGTATGAGTATCCGTGCTTGATATGTTTGTGCATGGAAGCTGTTGCACATATTTGTGTCGATGGATCTGTGAAGTTTTCGCATTTGCAGCCAGCTCTCCAGTGCTGCTCGAGAAGTTGTGGCTTTGCAGCTGTTGAATGGAATGGTTTGAATGGTGCAGTGTTTACGTGGAGTGATTGGTCATCTGGGTGCTTCGTAATGTGACCATCTCTGCGCGCGCTTCGGCATAGCGGCGGTAGTGTCACGCTTGCAGATCTAGCTACGATCGCCATGCACCAGTTTTGCGCGCACGCAAGTAACAAATTGATCGTCCGAAGCCCGCAACTTGGCCTAACCCGTTTGTCCTGCCGGTCATACAGGTTGCAGGTCAACGCAACCAGTCTTCTGGACAAGGCTGCAACCGAGCTTAACACAAACAAATACATGGCTCCAAACAAATACACCACCATCAACAATCCGACTGCTACTCTCAACAGCGGTCACAAAATACCTCTACTTGGTCTTGGGACCTGGCGCGGTGAGGCTGGACAGGTTGAGCATGCAGTGGAGACTGCCATCCGTGCCGGCTGCAGGTATGCAGCTTCGTGATACAATTTTGTACATATCACCGTCGCTTTGTGAACGGCCCAGCTACAATGTGTATGACGTCCGGGTCCACAGCNAATCAGAAGCTGGATGCAGCATGCATGCAATATGTTGGCATGTTGTGTTACGTGATCAGCTCAGTCACGGCTCAGAACGTAGATCCTGTACAGCAAATTGGGCAAAAACCCACCACAGCTTGCTTCAGCCAGAATGTATTCCCCATTTCCTCCCAGTTCTGTCCCATGATGACATGTCGCAACCTCTCAAATAAAGAGGCAGGAATGGCCTTATTCCACAGGGCATAGAACTTGGCCCTGATGATAGGGTCAGCAGCCCTAAGGCCCAACCCATATGCCAGCTCAACCTTCTCAAAGATCTCACCCTTGACATGCTCACCCTGCACACAGAATGCGACACATGTCATCATGCGACCACAGCAACAGGTGCACATGAGGAAAGGCAGCATCTGTGAGTGACCTTTCAGTGACCTTTTAATGACCAAGCTGAGCAATTGCAGGCAAACCAGGCTCCACATCCCTGCAGGTGGTTAGCATGGGTCAGCCCAGTGACGCATGGTGGGCATGTGTGCTCACTCCAGGGTGATCAACATCTGTTTGCTGTCACTTAACATCACACCAGATGAGCATCCAAGCAGATGCAATATCATGCATGGTAGCCACCAACATAAAGGATCTACAACGTATGTTTTAAGCACAAGAACGCCGTCTAATGTCTGTTGTGCACACAGCATGTAATCAAGTCCACATCAGGTTGCTCAGCAGCAGCCTAGCTGGGGAGCACAAACTTGCTTTGCATGCACCTAGATCTGACTGGAATGTGTTTCAATTCATAATTGTTACTAAGTGCTGCAGCTTGGGTCTTCACAGTCACTGCAGCGCACGCTGTATTGCAGTCACAAGAAGACATGGCTGTGGGGCTCCAATGAGAGGGCATGACTGTACTGCCCACACGAGAGGGCATGACTGCATTGCATCCACAAGAAGACATGGCTGTGGGGCTCACATGAGTCGGCATGACTGTGGTGCACATAGTGTACAGCAGCTCCAGGAAGTTGCGCTGCCACTGCTCCCTGTCACTACCACCAGGAGTGAGAGCATTGTCCAGAGCTGCCAACCTCGTCAAGAAGACAACCGACTCCTTGTCCGTCAGCCCAACTGCATGCAGCCAACAGGTCACATCACACGTACTGCTGCAGGCACCTATATTGGGGACGGCAAATTCTTTGTTTTGGGGGCAGCAGGCCGTGATCGGTAGATACGTCGGCAGCCACCATGAGAAAGACACGTTTTTTGCTGGCAAAGGCGATGTTGCCATGGCTGCATAGAACATGAGCACACCACATACAGCAGCATAAGGAGCTGTCTTGTTCAGGATGTCGTGCAGATCAGGTCAGATGCAGTAGGATGGTCCAAGTCAGGCTCTTACCTCCGTTTTCAGGTTCCAGGAGCCACAGGCGGACAATGTTCAAGCACTCCATGTGCAGTGCAGGGTCTGTCTGATGGGCTGTGGGTGTGCTGATCAGGGGCACCATTGACGACAGGAACAGCTTCTTGGAGTCCATGCTGTTGAGAGCTCTCCTGAAGGTGAGGCGCAGGGAGCGCCACATGGCCCAGACCAGGGTGCCAAACAAGGGCTCTGCCGAAGCAGCCCTGTCACACACAGTCACACAACTTGGCTAGGTGTGTCTTGCATATGTATTGGCCTAGCACCTGACATAACATGGCACCAAGACATAACTCATGTGGAAGTACTGCACCACATGGTTACTGCCAGCAGTCACAGGGCAGACACGCTGGGTCTCAGCCAGTCATACGCTTCCCAGCAGATTTCAGAATAGCAAACACAGTAAAGCTGGGGACCCACTTGACGCTGCGGCTAGCGGGGCGGACAGGCGACAGCAGCAGTCCCTTGTTCTGGCTGTGGTCCTCTGCAATGCGCCGCATGACCTTGACTAGATCCTGAATGAACCTGCTCGTATACACTGGAGCCACCAGCACCAGCTCCTGCAGTCATGAGCATAGTTGCAGGGTGATGCACAAGCTGGAGATGCGCTTCAGGTGCATTCCGCTGCTGCTACTGCTGTTGCTGCTGCTGCTGCTACATATGCCCTGGACCCGTGTGTCTGCCATGGTCAAGGCTTATGCAGCGACAAGTTGGACACTAGTACAGCAACATGTTAAAGTGCTTTACACGCCATACAGTGCAGCAGGCAAGTGCCGACAGCAGCTGACTTGCTGCATGAGAGACCACGCCCTGTTGAAGGTGGGCACGCATTTGACAGTCGCCCACAGGGANGTCAAGTTCTCTGCAAACAGCTCATGCTGGCAATTTTACTTACATTGCTGCAGTACACATGTTGGCGCATCAGCTTGTGAGTGTCTGGATGTTTCTGCCTGTGAGAGATGGCATGTCCGCAGAGGTGTGTATCAAAGCATTGCAGCACAGGGACACCTACCCACTCCTCGCCTGATCCTCAACACCTCAGCTGCTGATGCCGCAGGTGAAAGCAATGCTCAAGTCTTCAATGCAGTCTTGACACACCTCAAGCTGCACATAAGGCAACAGACTTACATTGCAAAGAATAGCCAGCAACAGAAGACTGGCAATGTTTCTGGGGCTTGCCTGCTGCCCAGGTCATGGCCAAGTCCTCAACTTAAGCTTGGATTGGTGTTGGTTTCTAGCTGTGCCTGCACTTGTGAGTGCAAGTTGCTTACCCAGTGAGCTGCTCCATTGAATTTAGCACTGCTAGCCACTTCAGCATTGCAATTTGAGATTACAAGGCCTACACCCGGTCAAACCAGTGCCAAACATGCTCAGAGATTGCAGCACAGCAGCATGTAGCGCAGAGATAGCATGTCTTGCATATGACATGCGTGCATGTTACATGCAGTATATACCGCCTTCCAGCTTCNCAGCAGCACACCAGCTGCACAGTACCAGCACAACAGCAGCACACCAACAAACAGCACCCGCAACATCCCAGAAGAAGCAGCAGCAGCACAGCAGAAGCAGCAGCAGCAGCAGCAGCAGCAGCACAGCACCAGCACAGCACAGCACCAGCACACCAGCACCACACCAGCAGCACAACAGCACCAGGCAGCGATATCACAACACAATAAGCAGCACAACACAGGCAGTAGCACACGTACAGCAGCAAGATCTGCACGTGAGTCAACAGCAACATGACTGCAGCAGCTTTCCAAGTAGGTCTTGACCACGCTGTACTATATTACCGTCACCGCACAGCAGGCGCACTGTTTGCACAGCACCGAGATCTGCACGATTAACAACTCCATCACGCTGTCATAAACTTACGACACCGCATTTCCTGAGTTTTCCCTCACTAAGTTTAAAACGAGCATTTCCTTGCGGTTTCCACCACCAGCGAATTTTGCTATGGTCAATTAAATAATTAATTATTTTGGCAAAACCGTCATGCCACCGTCATTACATGCCAATACACAGTGCAGGGTGTCGTTACCAACCGTAACTTACGGTGGCGACTATATTTAAAGTGCGACCATATTTAAATTCGCTACGGTATATGCACCCTAAGTGCTGCAAACTTTATTGTGACATGAATTGTCAAAACTTGTATAACTGTGTCCAGATAATGCATGATTTGCAGCAGGCACAGGATTCATACACAGCTGAGCTATCACTGGTCTGTTCACTCATTTGTCTACGAGTTTGACACTGACGTACTGTTGTTCTGAGGCGCAACATCTATTGACAACTTGGCCACAGCGGCAGAGCGCTGTGCGTATGTGTTGATGAACTGCTTGGACTGTGCCAACGCTTGAGAACGCTTTGCAGCTGTTTGTTTGAGCTGTGCGTTTTCTTTTGTGAGCTGCTTGATGAGCTCGTTGGCGTTTGCCTGCACACAAAGCAATCAGGGGTCAGTAAGGATATTACTAAACACTGAGACATTGTTCTTCAGATTGTACAAAAAACACAGTGCTCAAGGCTTTGTTTGTTGCGCGTCTGATGCTTGGGCAGTCTAGCTACCTTGTACTGTACAGTCTAATCGTAAGCTAACAGATGCCTGCTGCACAACAAAACAGGACATCAATATTGGCTTGGACAATTATGTGCACACAACACCACTGAGTAGTCACACTTACGGGTGCAGCACACCAGACTCTGCCCATGCATGACATACTGGGACCATACCAGATCACTTGCATCAGGGTTGCTTGATGGTTGTGCTTCAGCCGGCGCTTGGACCCCTGTGCTGTTTTCAGGTTGACCCTGACTTTGCCACACCTGCATGCACACGTTCAAAGCGTGACAATCAGAAATCAACCACAACTGGTGATGTTTGCGGGTCAGTGCAGCAACATGGATGCAAGAAAGGCAACATTCACAGCTGTAGAATGCATTCTCATTATGACCAGATGCTGCTGCTGCTGCTGCTGTGTGGCTTGCAGCGCTTTCAATGAGACTGCCAGCACAGACTAGGATGCAGCAGATAACCCAGCACAGACCCAGTTGCAAGAAAATACATCTGCATCATTTTGCAGACCAGCATAAGTTGTTACCGCATCATTGCTGCACAACAGATCAAACCACAGACTGGTATTCAGCCGGTGGTCTGCAGGTTGATCAAAGCTGTGCCACCTTGTTCAGCAGTGGTGCATCCAGTGCTGTAAAGGCACGGGAATGCAGATATGCAGCAATGCCTTTGCAAGCAGTGGCAATCACTGGACTAAGGTGCTGAGGGGCTGATAAGCTAGTGCTTCAGCAGAAGAACCACAGCAGCAGCGCTTACTTGTGGTGCCCCAGCCATTTGCTGGCGGAGCTGCTGCAGCTGCTGCTCAGCCTCCTTGGCCTGCTGGACTGCATCCTGCTTGACTGCTTCTTGCTTGTCAAGCTGGTCCACCAAGGACTCCAGCTCAGCTAGCAGGACTACATCAGAGCAGACACATGTCACATGACCAGCTTAGCAAAACAGCTCAGGTGAAGTCGCCACAACACATGAGTCATGAGAGCTCCCTGGATAGGTGGCAAAAACAGGAATGGTGGTCAGTACAGTCTGATTTAGATGTACCAGTGCTGGTGCCTAGAACCAACAGCTAAGGACTGTTTCAATGAGAAGACTACGGGCGAGCTCAGTGCTGCACCCACAGACAAGGCCATAAACATGAGGAAGCGGCATGAGTCAGTGCTTCCCTGTGTTTGCATGCGGAAGGGGAACACATGCTTGAGTGACAGCAAAGACATGCAGTGCAGTCTGCAGGTGCACACCCTCTGCATCTTCAGCTGACACAGAAGCGTTTGTAGCTTGTTCCTGCTGAGCGGCTTCAAGCTGCACCACCTGCCGCTCCAGTGCAGCAGATAAGCTCTGCGCCNAGGGTCTTCTACCTGGTTGCCAATCAGGTATCTGTGCGCAGCATATGCTCTGCCACATGCTTGTCCTTTCTGCTGCACAGTGTCATCGCAACACAGTCATGACCTCCGTGTGCTAGCAGCCTGTGCTAAGGGCTAGCACAAATGGACACTGCACTCCTGTGTCCTCAGTCAAACGAGTCAACCGCCGCAAAGAAGACATATGCATATTTTGCATGCTGTCAACCCAGACTATATAGACAGCTGCTGGCATATGCTATGGCCCTGCCTGTGCATTGAGACATTGTAAAACACGCAACAGTTGTCGTAATATACAGCTTGCTACATGTGTGCAAACATCAACATGGGTGGGAATGTATTACATCCATTTCATGCTTGTGGTATTTGCAGGTATGCAGGCGCTACTGATGTACAGACTGCTCCAGTGAGCTCACTCTAGAGCTCACTCTACTGAGCATCACATTGCAAAGCTGAAGCACACACCACCATGCTGACAGCACATGCCATTCAGCTCTCTACTGCTGACCTGTATGACAGCACGAGCTGACAACCACCTCGCTCACCTCCTTGAATGGTAAACACGTTCTGCTGTTTGTGGTGCAGACTGATCCAGCACCAACAGTGGCTCAGGTCCTGGCAGGGACTGCCTACACCAATGGGACACTTGTCACTCCAGCCGCAAACGGAACCATTGAGTTGCCAGCAGCGCTCACAGACGGCACCGACACTGTCATGAATGTTGACATGGCTTCAGCATACCATGTGTATCTTGTCGGCCAGGACAACTACACAAACCCCAACACCATGGTCAATGTAAGCAGATCTGGGTTCTGCTATGCGCTTTCAATCCTAAACGGAAGCTTCTCTTGTCTGCACCTGTTGCACACTAGAGCAGGCAATTGTCAGCATTGCATATTCTGCGTGAGTAACGCAGCTTGCCTGCTTGGTGGCGCTATGTGGTCATCAGTTGAATATGTCACAACAAGAGTTCAGAAAATCTGTCAGAGATCTCTCCTGCTGCACTCAGCACAAGCTTGTAAGCAGAAGTAGCAGTCAGTGAGCTCACAGCGGCCTACTGCGTGTTGTGTAGGTGACTGAGCTGAATGTACCAACGCCAAGCACAGTACCGCCAAGCTTCACTGTCACAGCTGTCAGCAACTTCACCGAGACCCATGCAGTGCTGACTGTGGCCACAAATGAATCCGCGAGTGTGTATTACATGGTGCTGCTGCAGTCAGCGGCCGTCCCTACAGCTGCTCAGGTAAGGGTCACAAGCTACAGAGCAGCACTTGTTTTCATATTTCGTCTTCAAGCATTGACATGCTGCTAGCGGCAAAGGTGTGCCTGCGCTTGCTGCCGCTGATGCTTGTAGGCTTGCTGCAGTGAATCAACAGTTCTCACACAGTCCAAGGCATGTACATGCATGCTGTCTGCGGCTGTACAGATCCCGTGCAGTGGGGAAACCATTGCCTGTCTCGCTGCCTAGCGGCCAGTGCACTGTTGCCAGGTTGCATACCAAGCTGCATTGAAACCTTGATGGCGAGTGTGCGCCTAGCTAGGCTGATGCACAGCATGATCAGACCAAAACGCTACCTGATGTGCACTGCTGCTGCCAGTATTGAGCANGTCTGGCCATGCAGCATTGCAGCTGCATCACTGATATGCATGCTTCTACCTATCATGATTGGTAGTGCTGTTTGTTTGGCCCACTACAGTGGCAGTAGAATGGTGCTGTTGCCATAGAGTGCCTACATAGCTGCCTAGTACGCCGGGCCCAACAATGAGCAAATCTGAGCTGTCGGCTGTATTTGTTACACAGCCTGTAGCTCAGAAAGGTTGCCAGCCACAAGCCCTGACATGAGCAACAGTGAAGAGAAAGATGTGACTACCTTTAGTAGAAACCCATAAAAGGCCTTGAGGGGACAGTCGTGACCTCAAGCGGAATCCGGTCTTCATGCACAAGCAGTTCATCAGGCACTAAGCATACACGCACCCGTAGCCGGCTGTAATCTTAGACATCTGGGCTGCTGATTGAATTGCTGTTGTAAGGGTAAGAGTTGTAAGAGTATTGTTGATGGAGAAGGCTTGGGCTGATAGCATACAGCAAATGTGGCAGGGCGCCAGCAAAAGCCAGTGAGGGCAAAAGGCAAAATGCCAAGTGATGAATCAGATGTGCAGTAGTGCAAAACTGGAGGCACCAGGTATGTGTCATGAACACTACAACACAACATATAACAAGCAAAACCCAAGGATAGCAAGCACCCATGCATTCTAAGCATATGTTTGGGGTGACCTTGGCTAACAGCATTTACAGACTTTGGTGCAGCACTCTGACATTGGTTGTTTGAAGTGTACGTGATGGCTGACAGAAGCATCTGCTTGAGATGCCTGACATGAACGCACCTAGGCGATTGCCACATTCAAGGCNTGATGATGTGGCCACCTGCTGGTACCAATGCCAGGAGCATTGTTGTTGCTGAGTTCATGCCTGCACACAATGCAGTCAGTGTGTCAAGCTACACCTGAGTCTTGAACACGGACCATCCCTGACTCCATAGTGTGTTCAGCACTAATACAATCATAACGTCCACTCTTGTTGCCGTTACATTCAACTTGTCGCTGCAGTCAAAGCTGTGTAGCAAAGAAGGAATGTAGTTAGAAACGTGATGATAGTGTTGATGACATCATTAGTGCCTGGTAGTGTGGCAACAGCATGACGACCCTAGTGGGTGGCGCATGGAAGATGAAGCAGACAGCAAATGTACACAGTATAGCAGACCTCGTACTAGTGGTGCATCTCTCAGTAATTGTAAGCCAAACACGTGAAGCTGTTTAGCAGCTTGTCTAGACTGCGCAGCAGGCGCAAAGCGCAGCTAGCTATACAAATGGGCAGTACTCGGTTCTCCTTGCCTTGCCATCTCTTTGTGAAGCCTGCCATGACTAGAGGCAAAATGCAAAGTGATAGACACTGTGAATGCATATGTTAACGCGAAATGATTCTGTGCCTACCTGAAGAGGAGACCAGGCAGTCTTCAGCACCCTCCAAGTCCTTGATCTTCTCCTCAACAACTCGTGTGGTAGGATTGCCATACCTGCATATAGAGAGCATCTTCAATCTCCTATTGAAATGTTGATGAATATGATTGTATGAAATGGAGCTTTCCACGCAGCATGAGTGCGTGCAGTGTTGACACCCAGCACTGCTGTTTGAAACCATGTGGGTATGTTTTGAGCATGTAAGGCAATGCTGTGAGGCAATCGTGTGTTACGCGTTNCCAATCAGGCAAGGTGTCAGCACAATGACCCACAAGCAGCCACAAACCCACCTGTAGCACTTGAGCAAATGCCTCTGCTGCTGCCAAAGGCAACTTTGCATATACAAGGTGAACTTTGGGTCGAGCTTCTCATATCCTGCTTGCAAGGCATGAGAGCAAAGACCTCTAGCACCTGCAGACGAGGCCAGATAACAGATGAAGTGCTTTTTGGGAAACCAAAACAGAAGCAGTAAAAACCGCTATCTTGACTAGCTGGAGGTAATTGCCAGTATGCANCAGCAACAGCGGCACTGCAGCTCAGGCGAGTCCTTCTGTGACTACAGATCCTGCATGCAAGGGATGCTCAAGTTTCAGCCTTCTCATTGCTCCAAAGGTCAAGTCAAATAAAGCAAACTGATGTGTTATACCTGATGTCCACAAATTTCACTTGGTATGTTGTACTGAGTATCCTCCGTGATAACACTCTGCACGCCTGAGTCACTGTTGCACGCCTGTATCACCACTTTACACAAAGAGTTCAGGTTGTNGCTAGTTGATACAAGTTCACAGCATATCACGCCCAGCAGCCTGCTTCTAGTCTTTGATAGTCGTAGTCAGGTTTGGTCTGCCTATGCACAAGTGAGCCGGCATCGCAATGTTTTCGCGTCTGCCCCGGTGTAGTGCTTGCCTCCGAATCATGAGCCATGACTGCATCACAGCAAGCTATTCTGTAAACCCTGCCCAGCAGCAATCAGCAGGGTCCAGCAGTATGTATCTGGTTAGGGGCTGCCCAGACACCGAGCTTGACATGTTACAACTGGCTTTGCCGTGTGGCTGCAGGTTCTTCCGTGACTTTGGTGCCTTCAACGACAGGCCACCAGGCACAGCTGGATCCTTACAGGCTCTGCTGAATGGCACCTTGATCCCCACCATCAACAACTTTGCCTACACCACGCAAGCCTTGCCGCCAGCGTCCGTCACTGCCACTGTGCGCAGCCTGACCATCTTCCAGGAGGATCTGAGCAGCACTGCAGCAGACTACCAGGAAGGGCGCACACTGAGCATTGCGTACGTCACGCAACACACAATTTGCTGCTGTCAGGCTTTGAGTATGCTAGCTTTTGAAAAAGGTTGCAAAGAGTATGCTGTCTTGAGCAGTGTTCAATCCAAAGCATGGCTCAATCAATGTGTGGCATAGCTTCATCAATGTGTGGCATAGCTCAATCAATGTGCGGCATAGCTCAATCAATGTGTGGCATAGCTTGCACCCTTTGCAGGATGTTACACACCTTTAAGATATTGTGTGCCGAGAGTGCTGAAGGTTGCCAAGCAAGGATAGTCTCAGAGACAGCTTGACTGTTTGATGCAGCCGCCTGCTGTGGGCATAGTTCACCCTGTGCAGTCACCTGTGTGCATTTGATGTGTATGAGAAAGGTGTGGCTATGCTAGCTCATGACTATGTGCATGTGCTGTATTGAGCATCGGAAGCAGCTTGAACACACATTGTTTTCTGTGACACACAGTGCAGTCATTGCCACAGCATTTGTACAGGAATCTTGGCATGGCAAAGATCAACTTCCAACAAAATGCTCAACTCTACGTTCACATGCAGGTATCAGGTCAAAGATGCATACAACCACGCCCAGATCAACACAGCGAATCTGGCCATCATACCAGAGCTCACCTACTCGGTAGTGCCTGCTGGCAGTGCACAGGTACAACATTACGTTTCTTGCATGAACGTTCCTTACATGCATCTGAAGTGCCCTACAAGCAAAGCATGCAAGTGCCATGCACTGCTATGTCAGCGCGCCTTGTTTCATACTGATGCTTATCCCCATTGTAAGACATCAACACGGCCAGCAATGATCAGCCTTGGCGTCATATGACAAGTCTACGTCATCTTTAGAGTCTCTGCAGAGGCCAAGCTTGACTTCAGATTTGCATGTAGGTGGTCGATCTGCCTCCCTGTGATGCTTCAGCCCTATCTGCCACAACCGGTACCGGCAACTGCAATCTGGTGGTGCCCAACTCATACTTCCCTGCATCTGCCTCATCAACTGCCACCCTGGTGCTGAGGATTGACTCACTGGGGTCAACGCTGGCTAGATCTGCGGGCACAACCATCCGACTGACTGCTACAGTCACACACCCGACCATGTCCAACGTTGGCATGGTGCTGACAGTGCCGTATCGGGATCTCCATCTAGGTGAGCCTCATGCTGCAGGCCTCTGATGACAGCTTGTGTCTTGCACTCAACCGCACGCTCTGCAGATGGGTCTTTGGTGTCATCATGTGTGCACATGTCTGCAATGAAAGCACATGATGGCATGCCGTTGGATTGCATGTGCTTGGCACATGGTGTGGATGTTGTTCAAGAGAGCAGCTCTTGGGACTCTCAAGAGCATCTCTTACCAGACACCTCTGATGGCCTGAGTGTCAGTCTGATTGTGTGTGCAGAATAAAAGCTTGAGTGCCCTACCTGTGCCGACATGCCACCAGCAGCCTCTAACTAAACATGTCATTTCAACGGCCTAGCATCCATACTGCAAGCCTGTGTTTGACCACCATTGTGCCTTGCCTTGCAGGGGAATCGTTCACGGTGCAAGTGACAGCAAACAGTCCTAGCGCAGCCATCGCTTCCTGGTTCCTGCCCTTGTATTACGACTCTGGCGTCATTGCCTACACAGGCAACACTGTCAACAGCGCTTTGTGGGCTACCCCCTACCTCAACTCACAGGCCTCTGTACTAACTGGGTCCCCTTCCAAGACATTCCAGTAAGCTCACTCAAACAGATAGCAAATCTCGCTCACCAGCTGCATTGCTACTGTCTGATCTGCTGCTGCATGCAAAGGCCAGTGCTACACAGTCAACAATGTGTGTATTCCCTAAGTAAATTTGTTGCTTGCAGATACTTGTCATTCAACTGTCCAGGCAGGCTGTCAGGGAGTGCTAACACAGCACTTGCACAAGGGTCATCTGTAACGCTGATGAGCATCACCTTCAAAGTTGTGAGCACCCTTACACGGCAAGGGTCTTACACCAATGTGATGTTTGCTGGCGCCAATTCGGCCTACAGCAATGCCAACAACCTTGTGCTCACCTCAGACGCCAGTGTTGGCATCAACATCGCTACACAATTTGTGGCTCAGGTATCACAGTGACTGTAAGGCACATGCATCTGCACAACACTGCAGTGCCGTTGTGCTCTTCATGTAGATGCATCTATTTCCTGGTTGCTTGTTCAGCAGCATGGTATGCATGACTCACACAGGGTTCGTTGATAGGAAGCATCAGGTGGTTTGGCAAACAGCTGCTGCAGGCTCTTGTAGCATTGCTGCAGCCTTGAAACATCCAAACATCACTTACACAGCTCAGTACGACACCAGCATGTGTTAGCTTGCTGTGCATGCATCAAAATGCAAAGCTTCCAAGTTTGCAGTGGTGACTTTGACAATCCACGACCAGCTGAAGTGGGCAGGCAGTGCTCCTGCTGGAAGCCTCAAGCAGCAAACAGGTGCTGGCATGGCAGTTGCTAAATTCAGTTGTTGTCATAGTGAACCACAGCAGGTGGTCAGCTACATTTCGGACAGAGCAGTAGCTCAATGCACATGGCTTGCTGAATTTGAAAGTGTTCAGGTCTACATATTGTGCATGTCAAACAACCAAGATTGGCTCTCACACTGCAGGTGCGGGACAGAACATCAGTTGGGACTCCTGCTGCAGCAACATTCAATGTGCTCCTGCCCAAGACAGTCGGCTTGTGGGCATATGCAGACTCCTCAGAGCTCTTCAACTCTGCACCCTTGACTGGCGTCTCAGTCACGGCTCTCGTGCAGGCCTTCATGTACGTCTTGCTCTGCAGAATGCATGTCTGGCTTTCTTTCTGACATGTTGTGTGAGCCTGGGAGCCGTTGTGAACTCCAGCCATGGCAGTCATGGGCTGAGGCTGTATGAGCACATGTTTGTGCAAGCCTTGTGGCAAGTCTCGACAGCGGACATGCAGCGATTGTGATCAATCAGGCACACACATGCCATGCCTGCAGTTGATCATTGCCACAACTGTTGTTCGTGTCTGTGTACCAACGTAAGTAATGTTGTCGATCAAGAGCCATCACTTTGGCCATTTGTCTAGATGTGTCAAAGCATGAAATTTGCTCAGACAGTGCATGTGCTATGGCCACAACGTCATGCGGTCAACAGTGACCTGGCCCTGTTATAACAATGGATGTGAGGATTGCCACGCTCACCTGTGCTGTGTGATGTTGGATGCAGTATCAGGAATTGGCGACTGGATGCCTCAGATGGTGTGAATGCAGCCAGCCTGCCAGGCATTGGCTTCAACTGCGGGTCTGGAGTGACCGGCGCCTTCTCAGTGGTGACAGTTGCCAGTGGATGTCGAGTGCAGGCCCCTCAGACTGCTACAGCAGGCAGCTCTACAGCTTCTGTCACAATCACAGCGGACTCTGTCACAGCTAGCGTAAGGACTATCTGTCTGGACAAGCCAGTGTCTGTGACATGCCACATAGCTACCCATGGCATTGTGATCTACAATGTGGCAGCATATGCTCTGCAGAGTGCATTGGCTGTACCATCCTCTGTCTCAGTCACGGTCACTGACTGTCATGGGCTTGAAGCACACTGTTCAAACTGTGACCCTTGTCTGTGCCAACACAAGCTCCAACAAGATGCAAAAGCATTTCTGCCCTACCCAGGCCCTACCCACCTATTCCAACTGCACCCATCAGACTATGACACATGTTATAAACATGACTGCTCTCCCATAGAATCAACTGACGTATGGCGTCCTTCTCCCAAAGGGGCCTGAGGGCAGGGCAGGGTCCAGGAGTGGGGCACCCACCAGAAGACCCTGATGTTGTGAACCCTCATGGCAGACTCCCAGACTGTTTGTCCACTGTGCAGGTGCCCATGCGCATCTGGATAGCTCAGAACCTGCAAGTCACAGCAGATGACCCCACACTGAACCTCATCGTGCCATCATCTAGCATCGGCTCCTGCAGTGATGCGGTCTACCAGCGCACTGCACTGTATGCCTCCTGTGACTTTGTTGGCGGAGGGCCTGCCATCACTGGTGTGGACGTCACAGCGCTGGTTCAGTTCAGCTCCTCCAACGCAGCGCTGGTATCTGTGCCTCAGAACACCCACTATGCTCAGGTGTGTTGGCCGTCACCAATCCTTCTGGTGTTGGCAATGCCATGCTGTTGGTATAGCAAGTTTGCAGCTTGGTCAACAGTATCAGCAGCGCTGTGCTGCAACTGTATGTCAGGCCGCACAAGTCCCACTGTCCTGAGACAACAACCTGCCTGCCCTAAGCATTTGCAACAGAAAGTCTTCTGGCTGCAGTTGCTGACAGCAGCGACGGTTAATGATGCATGTTAACGATGCAAGGCTGCAGGCCTAGCCCTGGCACCCAGCTTGATACTATCAGGTTGCAGGATTACCACTGCAGCTATGTGCTACAGGATTTCTGCTGACGCTGCCCACAGCAAGCATAGTATGGTCAGCCTCTTGCAGTGGATCTGCTGGATAAGACATGTGTGGCTGCAGGGCGTCGGACTTGGCACAGACATTGCACTGTCTGTGGTGCAAGCTGGCACCCTGACAGCCAGCACAACCGTCAACGTAATAAGCAGCTTTGTGTGCTTGACCAAGATCAGCCTGGTGGCCTATACAGGGGCTACCTGGCTCAGCCCTCCAGCTTCTATCAGCCCTGTTGCTGCTGTCACTGCCCAGCTGCAAGCCCTGCAGGTCAGCATTGCTGCTCTGCAGCTGAGCATCAGTCACTAGGTCACTCAGTGCTGTATGTCAAACAGAGCCATGCACATGCATGTTTTGCAAAGGTGGGTACTCAACTTGCCCACAGCTGCTTGCCTGCATGCTTGTGAGAAATGCGTGCCTTGTTCGAAAGATTGCTTGGGCCACTGAGCCTAATCAGGTGTGGGTTATTTGACATTTGCCATTGCCTGCGTTCACTACCCTTCCATGCGTAACATAATCTGCCCACACGCTGTACATCTCATCGCTAGCACAAGGACTGCAGCAGCAGAATGCCCTACAATTGTGCAGAGACCCACAAACGGCATAGCAGCACCTACACGTGTCTAAGTGCTATGTTGCAGGACTTCTCGTTTGAGAACAGCACAGCATCAGTGAGGGCATACGCTTCCTACAGCGACGGCTACGCCAATGACGTGACAGATCTTCCTGGCCTGAGTGTCACCTCTGTGCCCGCTGCGCCACTCAANGAGACTTTGGCTCTGGTTTGACAGCAGCTACATCGGCAGGTGCCTGATGTTGAGCCTGGCTGCTGGTGGCTGTGGTGCTGCCACCTGCATCAGCAAGTGTATAGAAGCCTCTCGCCCCAGCTTTTTGATGAGATGTGCATCCAAGCTACGTCTGAAATCATTAGACTCTCAGCGACATGACCTCAAGAGCTCATCAGTCCCATCAGACATACAGCTTACTTAGGACACAACAAGCTGCTACAGTGTGTCTGTTCAAGTGTTTGAACACTGTTGGAGCAACTGTGTGTGTGCTCCAATGCAAAAGCCTTATCAATGTGCTGCAAACTAGCCTGTGCTGGGTGTAATTCAAGACTGCCTTGTAAAATTACAATGTCTGGCATAGTCAGGTTGTGCGATGCATGCAACAGTTAGCAATTGCTCTCTTGACTGACACATTTGACCTAATCACTGCACACCAAACATTGCTGATGGCATACAACGTGACTTTGTGGAGTTGCCCTTTGATCTTGCTGCTAAGTTGTGTTCCCCTCACAATATGCCACTTCAAGACATCTTCCATAGATCATCAACGCCAGATAGACACAAATAAGTCAGTGACTAGCATGGTCAAGCAAGCTTGAGGAGTTTGTCTAGCTTTTTAGCATCTGTATCTTGCTGGTGATGCACACAGTTTGTAGACATCATACGGGTGCAGAGCCACCCAGGTCACACATAGATACCTCTTCAACACCCTAGCAGTGCTGCAGCAATCTTGTCTTCCCATATCACAAAGCCAACACCATAGGCGCTATCTGCATGCCAATGGTCTTGTGCTGCCTGCTGTCAGGTCAATATGTTGACCAATTGTGTGAGTGGCAATGCATTTAACACAGCAGGTGCAGCCGTGGCTACCACTGGTGAGGAGGGTCCTCCTCCTCTTGATCCGGTCAAGGCAGCAGCTGAGGCCCAGGCTGAGGCTCAAAAGCTGGCTCAGATAGAGGCCCTGCAGAAGATGAACATTGTCAGACGATGGAGTGTGAAAGTCTCTACCCATGAGGACTTTGAGATGATTGTGTTCATCATCATCTTTGCCAACATCGTCACACTGGCTATGTACGACCCACTGAAGTCTGACAGCCACGGATACAACTTCATCCTGGACAGAATTCGTGAGCCTCTTTGCTTGCTACTGTGGGCATATATGCATGGTGGAACACATCATTGTGTTACATGCAAGCCAACCTTTGCCACACTGATCATCAATAGCTTTGTCACACAGCTGTGCAGACTTGTATGGATTGGCACGCTGCAGCTCAGTGCACGTGTGTGAAAAAGTGAGCTATGCAGCATATTGCAACAGGAGAGCGTATCAAGCCTTTTGCCTGAGTTCCTGAGTAATGACTGCAGAACTGGGCTTCAATGCCTTCTTCACTGTGGAGCTAATCTTGAGGGCAATTGCAAGCGGCGGCCCAAAGGCATATCTGCGCAATGGCTGGAATGTGTTTGATCTGTGCATGGTGTTGGCAGGCTACACAGAGTTCTTGCCTACATCTTGGTTTGGTCAGTTTCTTCAGCCCAGTCACAAAAGATACTTATGCCTGTAGCAACCAGGCCTCTAGTACTGTAGTATGTGTTCAAATGCATAATCAAATGTGCAAAATGGCTAGCCATGTCTTGCAAGATCGCAATCTGCTCGATGGCAACGCTACTGTGCAGCTGCCAGCTGTAAACATGAGCATGCATCTCCTGGTCCCCAGTGCTGTGTGAGATTTTCGATGTTCTCTTCATGCATCTCACCCTGGGTTCATCTGTAGCCATCTGCATGGCTAACTTTAGCGTGTTGTGCAAGATCTGACTCATGTTGCNCAGGGATTGCATCGAAGTGACTGGCATGAGTCGGCGTGAAAGCACTTACTAAGCTTTTCGGGATGATTGTCGAAAGCACGCACGGCTACTAGCTGGGAGTTGAGTGCTATCTAGGGCTTCTAACTAGGGCTGCAAGTCGAATTTCGTTCCGAACCCATAGCCCCTCATTGCGCCATGAATCAAGCACCTGCGCAGTGGTGCAAACACACCGCACCGTGACCTGTTGGTCACGTGCTGCATGGACGTCAGCGCAATCTTATTGCAGCGTTGGCAGCATTCCATCGTAGCAGTGATCACTCCCGCTTGTATGCATCCGCAACGCCGCGACTTGTAGGTGACTGTGCGCTATAAAGTTTCGCTGACCGCCACGAGCACTTGCTGTCATACAACATGCAACGACAGCAAGACCGCTATGCCAAGTCGAAGGCAACTTACGAGAAAGCCAGCAGGGGCGGTTTGAAGGTCAGAGAGCCTCCGCCACCAGCTGTTCCTAAGCCAGATGGCCAGCCGTCATCCTCGAAAGCAACAGCATCACCGGCGAAAGGTACTTGTCAAACACAGCAATTGCTGTTAGTTGGAAAGACTTAGTTCCCTGCCCATACATACAACGTGTTGTTGCTGCTTCAGCAGGCAAACAGAATTACCAGCCTCATCCAGCTGATGCAGCAGCAGCAGCTGCAGCTGCACTATCCAAGCCTTTACAGGCAACAAGCGGTTCTGTTTCTTTGCCAGCATCTCCCATCACAAAGGGCAAATCTGCAAGCATCAGCCGGCAAGGCAGTCAGCAGCTGGCACAGATGACGCCACGGAGACAGTCCTCCTTGGCGCATTCTGCTGTCATTCCTGTCAGGCAATCTTCTGCAGCAAATTCGTTGCCACCTCTTAGGCAGCCATCCAATATCCCAGACCGGGCTCTAGGTGCTACACCACAACCGGAATCAGACGTAAGCATCCCTGTGATCTCACCAGCAATGGCTGCAGCTTTCTCCACAACAGCACAGCCTGTAGACCCTGGTGCAGATCGCAGTACAGCTGCCCCATTGCCTGCTCTTGCATTTCAAGCTGATCCTTCTGCCAACAAATCGGTCATTAGCCTTCCTAGCCCTCATGCTCAGCCTCTGGTTGCCTCACCGATTGCACCAAACACAGCTGCTGCTTCTGAGGAAAAACAGCCAGATTTGCAGACACATACACAGCTGTCTTCTCAATCATCCACTGCTGACATGCTAGCAACAAGTCCAGATACAGTCCCTGCAATCGTAAGAACACATACAGAAGACACTGTCTCACCTGGCATCACAGTACCTGTGGAAAATGTACCTGTTCTAGCTTTGCAACCTGTCAGGACATCAGAACCGGGCTCAGACAGCAGTGAACGTGTTGCAACACAGTCGGATGAGCAACAACAGTCGACCTTGACTGCAGTAGCAGCAGACTATGCAGCAATGATGGGTGA
Source organism: Trebouxia gelatinosa (assembly GCA_000818905.1). Classification (NCBI taxonomy): domain Eukaryota; kingdom Viridiplantae; phylum Chlorophyta; class Trebouxiophyceae; order Trebouxiales; family Trebouxiaceae; genus Trebouxia; species Trebouxia gelatinosa. Next base: position 7,676 of record KN805295.1, on the reverse strand, counting down.
GCAGGAAGAACAGAAGCAGGCAACTGCAGCTGCCAAGGCCGGGTTCAGTGAGTCACAGCCTGAGACCACCCTAACTTCAGAGTTGCCCAGACTTGACAGCACAAAAGCAACTGGCTCAATCACTTCAGCAGGACACTCCTGGGAAGATGCTCCTCTCATTCCTGCAGTATTGCCCCCTGCACCTGACCGGCCAAGCAACAGAAGAGCAGGAAGTGCATTGTTTCAAAAGCTTGCTGGTAGGTTTTCATCAATGAAAACGCAAAGATGACCTCAGGGAATACGTCTGTGCATCTCAACACATAGGTAGAGGCTGTGCAGCTATGTCATTTGTGATGGTAGCTTATCTCATTTTTCACTCATTACAGCCAAGAGATGCAAGCAGCACTACAAAGCAATGTCGACAAGTGAAGCTATCCAATTGCATGCTGCAGGCAACGATGAAGCTGCTGATGACCTGTTTGACAGTGATGAGCCCATTGGTGTCACTAAGCGCGAGCTGTACAAACAAACAAAGGAGGCAAAGACAATGGAACGACTGACTCGCAGAATGCAAGGTGGGGCACTTTCATACTCACCAGTGTCCTGCTGCCCCACATACGTATGCATGTCTGGCGATTGATTGGCTTGTAAGGTGCACATCAGAGCAGGTTGACAACAGCGCCTTCTTCACAAAACAGCGGCTGTGCAGTGCAGCATCTGTTGTTTGCTGTGCTCCAGTTCTGTGGGATCTCTGAACTTGCAGTGATTCTGACATAGAGGGTCTGCTGCAGGCAACATTGGCCCTCTTCCAATACCTACTGCTCCTGTAAGTCCAAGGCCTGATGCCAACAGCCCTAAAGCTGCTGCAAAAGCTCTGCTACAGCATGTCGGCTCTTCAGGCCTGCCATCCCCCTCTGCATTGCCTGATCAGGACCCAGAAGCTACATCCATCAAGCAGGAAGCAGTCCAAGAGTCAGACATGCGGCAGTGCTTTCAGATTGTGGATGGCCAGCTAGTGTCAATTCCATTGCAGCTGGTGCTGCCCAAGCCCAAACCCAAGGGTGCCATGAAGCGTCCGGGAGCCCCAGCAGGCGATGCAGGGGGTGTGGCAGGTATAGAAGCCTCTCGCCCCAGCTTTTTGATGAGATGTGCATCCAAGCTACGTCTGAAATCATTAGACTCTCAGCGACATGACCTCAAGAGCTCATCAGTCCCATCAGACATACAGCTTACTTAGGACACAACAAGCTGCTACAGTGTGTCTGTTCAAGTGTTTGAACACTGTTGGAGCAACTGTGTGTGTGCTCCAATGCAAAAGCCTTATCAATGTGCTGCAAACTAGCCTGTGCTGGGTGTAATTCAAGACTGCCTTGTAAAATTACAATGTCTGGCATAGTCAGGTTGTGCGATGCATGCAACAGTTAGCAATTGCTCTCTTGACTGACACATTTGACCTAATCACTGCACACCAAACATTGCTGATGGCATACAACGTGACTTTGTGGAGTTGCCCTTTGATCTTGCTGCTAAGTTGTGTTCCCCTCACAATATGCCACTTCAAGACATCTTCCATAGATCATCAACGCCAGATAGACACAAATAAGTCAGTGACTAGCATGGTCAAGCAAGCTTGAGGAGTTTGTCTAGCTTTTTAGCATCTGTATCTTGCTGGTGATGCACACAGTTTGTAGACATCATACGGGTGCAGAGCCACCCAGGTCACACATAGATACCTCTTCAACACCCTAGCAGTGCTGCAGCAATCTTGTCTTCCCATATCACAAAGCCAACACCATAGGCGCTATCTGCATGCCAATGGTCTTGTGCTGCCTGCTGTCAGGTCAATATGTTGACCAATTGTGTGAGTGGCAATGCATTTAACACAGCAGGTGCAGCCGTGGCTACCACTGGTGAGGAGGGTCCTCCTCCTCTTGATCCGGTCAAGGCAGCAGCTGAGGCCCAGGCTGAGGCTCAAAAGCTGGCTCAGATAGAGGCCCTGCAGAAGATGAACATTGTCAGACGATGGAGTGTGAAAGTCTCTACCCATGAGGACTTTGAGATGATTGTGTTCATCATCATCTTTGCCAACATCGTCACACTGGCTATGTACGACCCACTGAAGTCTGACAGCCACGGATACAACTTCATCCTGGACAGAATTCGTGAGCCTCTTTGCTTGCTACTGTGGGCATATATGCATGGTGGAACACATCATTGTGTTACATGCAAGCCAACCTTTGCCACACTGATCATCAATAGCTTTGTCACACAGCTGTGCAGACTTGTATGGATTGGCACGCTGCAGCTCAGTGCACGTGTGTGAAAAAGTGAGCTATGCAGCATATTGCAACAGGAGAGCGTATCAAGCCTTTTGCCTGAGTTCCTGAGTAATGACTGCAGAACTGGGCTTCAATGCCTTCTTCACTGTGGAGCTAATCTTGAGGGCAATTGCAAGCGGCGGCCCAAAGGCATATCTGCGCAATGGCTGGAATGTGTTTGATCTGTGCATGGTGTTGGCAGGCTACACAGAGTTCTTGCCTACATCTTGGTTTGGTCAGTTTCTTCAGCCCAGTCACAAAAGATACTTATGCCTGTAGCAACCAGGCCTCTAGTACTGTAGTATGTGTTCAAATGCATAATCAAATGTGCAAAATGGCTAGCCATGTCTTGCAAGATCGCAATCTGCTCGATGGCAACGCTACTGTGCAGCTGCCAGCTGTAAACATGAGCATGCATCTCCTGGTCCCCAGTGCTGTGTGAGATTTTCGATGTTCTCTTCATGCATCTCACCCTGGGTTCATCTGTAGCCATCTGCATGGCTAACTTTAGCGTGTTGTGCAAGATCTGACTCATGTTGCAGGCAACAACACACAGAGTGTGAAGGCATTGCGAGCGTTGCGTGCTTTACGGCCTCTGCGCACAATTACACGTTTTGACTCTTTGCGTGCCATTGTGGTCTGCTTTCTTGAGGTGAGCAGCAGTGCAGCTGTATGAACTTTGCAGCTGCTTTACTTGCATCAGCACCAATGAGGCATGGTACATGCTTCACATATAAGCACATGGAGTGATCAGATTCTGTTTCGGCAGCATGCTGCAGTATGGACAACAATATTGCTGTGAGCTCAATTTTTGCTATAACGCTGTTGCTGTCCTGTGTGATCTCTTTTGAGTCATTGCATGTCAGGTACTTAGCATAGAGCGGTTGGCTGTGGATTTGCAGGCCTTGCCCCTTCTGTCTTCAGTGGTGCTTTTACTGCTGATCTTCATCTTCCTTTTTGGTGTGGCTGGGACACAACTGTTCCAGAATGCAGCACACCAAGTCTGTGTCAACAATGTTGATGGCAGCTTTCCTGACCCCCAACTCACTGAGAACTCTGATGAGTGGGGCTGCGGCCATCGCCGGTGTCCTAGCAACTACACTTGCACAGTAAGTGTGCATGCATAGCCACATTCTTATCATGAGGTCAGCATGCATGTTGGCACATTCATGACTCATCATGCTTGCGGTCTTACCATGCAAAGCATCATCTTGCGTCTCTTTGCTTGACATGGCAGTGGACCTCAGCGACAAGTACCCAGCAAGGAGTGTGGACTGCAGACATTTCAGCGTGAGGTGCTGGGTGATGGTGTGGGCTTTGACAACATTGCAGCAGCCATGGTCTCAGTCATACAGATCCTGACATATGCAGCTTGGTCCTACATGATGTACCGTGTGACTGACACTTACGGTCTTTTCGCCATCATCTACTTCATTTTGTGCATCATCTTGGGCTGCTACTTTGTGGTAAGTGCCTTGTTGTGCTGCCTGTGAGAAGCTTCGACGCTTGTGCTGGTAGCTTATCTGCCAACATGTCTATCTCTTATGCGCGCCTTGACTGCAAGCTTCATCACCTCCTGCTTGGATGTCAGGAGGAGCTGTCACTTGAGCTGACTTTGTGTGTCTGTGCAGATAAACTTGTTCATCGCGGTGTTGAAGCTCAAGGCAAGTCAACTGCCTCAGCAACTAATCTTTCTATGGCCAGCAACAAATGTTTATTGATCATCTTGACGACCATCGCTTTTGACTGCATGTTGCGTCACTCATGCATATGCTTCTGTCACACAACGGAAGGTTTGTGCACCACATGTGGTGCCACATTCTGTGTTCTTTTCCAAGGTCATGACTGTAGTTCTTGTCCTGTGTACCAGTTTGCGAAAGCCCAAACCCTATTCCACAGCAAGCTTGCCAAGATGAGCAAGAAGAAACGTAAGAACATACTTGGGCGCGCTCTGGAGAAGGGTCAGAAGTCTATGCAGGATCAAATGAAAAAGAAGCGTGATGCAAGCAATGTAAGTCATCCAGACTGGCATGTGCATCAGTGAAAGATGAAGCTGTTACAGATAGTGGACAACAAAACCACACTTCACAGCCTCTGTGCTGTGCCTCTTGTCAGATGTTAGACATGTGCACAGCAACGCCAGCTTTGAAGTCATGGCGCACGCTGTAATGCCTGATGTGTGCCAGCACACAATGCAATGCTAACTCAGCGCACTGTACATTGTACGTGGTACCCACTCAGACTGACGGCAGACTTCGTTGTGTTGTCCAGGCTAGCTGGAGCCGCATGTCCACCAACCGCAGCCTGAGCCGTGGCGGCACCTCAGACTGGGGCAGCCGCTCTGGCACACAGGAGTTTGATGCTGGCAGCGAGTTTACCAGTGACAGCAGCAGACGGTCCACAGGACTGGAAGAGGGCCTGGCACAGCCAGAGCTTGAAGGGGAGTTTGGACCCCTCAAACAGTGGGTTTTTGACCAGCGATGGAACGTGTGCCAGGTAGTGGAGGACATCAGATTCAATCAGGCCTTCCTGGGCATCACAATACTCAATACATTGTTCTTGGCCCTGGCATATGACGGTATGTGAACCAGCCTCTGCCCTGGTGGCATGTATCCCTCTGGCTTGCGCCCAGCAGGCATGTATGGACCCTAAGGGTACAACTGAGGTCTGTTTGTTGTGTAAAGACTCATGTGCTGACCTTGCTTACAAGCTGCTTCCAATGCATGCAACAGATATCTGCAGGTGCAAAGATTGCTACTGTTTTGTGGTCTGGGGCTTGCAGGCATGTGTAACCTTTTGACCTGCAGCATGACGCGCTGCGCCTCACCCAATCATGCAACAACGTACGACTTTGCTATAGCTGCTTGTCACAAACAACGTCAGGGGCTGACCTTGCTTTGCAGGGATGTCAAGCACACTGTCGCAGACGCTTGCCATCAGCAATTATGTATTCACAGGCCTCTTTGGCATTGAGATGGCACTCAAGCTGTTTGCTTTGGGCTTCTTTGAGTACATTGCCGACCGCTTCAACTGCTTTGACGGTGTGGTGGTCATCCTCTCAGTAGTGGAGATCCTCCTTGATGTAAGACCATCACCATGCTTGGTTGTGCTGTCCTCATCCTGCTCTCTTGCCTTGTTGCTGCATGCTGCGCCATACAGTTGGTATGAGTTGACATGCTTGCATGCCATGCCTTGTTGGGTGATGATGGAATCAGAACAGACTCACGTTGAGTGTGATTGCAGGCCTTGAATGTATCAGACAAGGGCTTTGCTGGTATTCGGGTGTTAAGAGCATTTAGGGTGCTTAGACTGTTCAAGGTTTTCAAGTATATCAAGGTACAACCTCCTTTTGGCATGAAATCTTTCTGCGAGTGTGATTGGATTCACTTACCAATGATGCTTCAAGCTTGTGTGACTTGCTCTGTGATCCACTCAGCAGTGGTGTTGCAGTTTTAGACAATCGACATGCTGGTGTTGTCTCGGTTGTTTCCCCATTGCAAAGGGGTGCGCTTCTGCCAGGCCCGCCTGAGGACACTCATGTACATGACTGCATGCTACACTCAAGTCCTGCTTGCGCTTCTAAGAGGTTGTGGTTGTACTTGTGAGCTGCAGCCACTCGAGCCACTCTGAGCCACTCAAGTAGAACATGTTTGCATGGTCTGCAGAGCTTGCGGAAGATCACCCAAGTCTTGTTGGCTTCAGCAGCTTCCTTTCTGGCCATTTTTAGCCTCATCATGCTCTTCTTGATTGTTTTTGCCATCATTGGGTTGCATGTTTATGGAGGTACACAGAAGGCTGAGTACCCAAACTTCAACACCTTCTTGTTGTCCATGACAACGATGTTCCAGGCAAGCCCAGCACCAAGTATTGCACGTGAGCCTGCTGGTCTTTACTGTTTGGCCTTGTTCTGTTGGCTGATTTATGCTACTGATCCTCCCACCACACTGATATACCAGCAACATTGTACCTGCTTGCTTCTGCAAGCTGCATGAGTACGTGAAGGGCATGTTAAATTTGTGGAAATGTTTCAACGTGTGATGTGATTTGAGCATGATCTGCAAGCCAAATGCCAGCGGACACTGTGTGCACGTTATGGGGTCTGTGTAGGTGTTGACACAAGAGAAAGCAGCCATCAAGATCCAGGCCGGTGTGCGGGGCCTGCTGACACGCCGCCATGTGTACCGCACTGCTCAGCAGGAGCTGGAGTTCATTGGCATGAAGCCCAAAGTGAGCTGTCTCAGCTAACATGCTGTTGCTGTGATGGTCCACAGCAGAATGCATATGCACCATTTTTTTCTACTAATGATTGTAAGCTCACCATCACCAACTCCTCTGATGCACCTGACATTGTTTTCTAAGCATGCCTAGGCTTAGGAACATTGGCAACTGTCAGGTAACATAGTGCAGCATACAACATTGCACAGTCAGCATCAATAGGAGAATCATGCCCACAAGTGCCTAGCTACGTGAAAGCACACAATGCGATGGCCCAGGCCTATTGTGCTTATCACATGCAATGAATCAGCGTTTGAAGCACTGTGCATGTACAAGATATCCCCACTCTGACTGTTTGCTGCAAAGTTGCTGAGCTGGCCCAAAAGTGCTGTGGATGCTGTGTCGAAAGGCAAGACAGTGATACCAATAGCAGCTCTTGGCTACAGCCTACAACAGGCAACAGAGCTGTCTTCACAGCGCCAGCTTGAGACCATACTTGCTCATTGCAGGTGCCTATGCCAGGGGTCATATCCCCACAAGCCCTACAGCAGCTGACAGTGCAAAGGCGTAAGGAGATTCAGAGACAGCGGCTGGCAGAGTATGAGGAGGCTGTGGTGGTCATGAAGGCCAAAGTGAAGGAGGCTGAAGGGCAGGCCATGCGGGAGACTGTGCAAGACAAGGTATGCCTCGTTCCCTTCACCTGTGCTGTGTCATACACTAGACCTCAGGAGCGATTCAAGCACAGTGCTTGCGCATACTGCACAAGCAACACTCATCCCTGAGAACATCAGCAAAACTGAGCAATACAAATGCCTCATGCTTTGCTCTGTAACAATCACTGCATGCTTGATCGTGTGCTGTGTGGCAGGTGTCAGCATAGAGCTTGATTTGAAATTGCTTTGGTAGTATGGTGTGTGGCAACACAGGAACTGTTGCAACTGATGAGGCAGTGCTGCCGTTTCACTGTTGGCGCGCAGTTGTTGAAGCTGCAGCACATGCAGGAATCTGTAATCCCTGTACATCTTCAACAGAGGGCTTGACTTCAGCCACTGTACCTGTTGTTGCAGATCAATGCGTGGTTCTTGGAAAACAGGAACCCTGAGACAGGGGAATATCCAGACCTGCCCGATGAGTCAGAGATGGGCTCTAAAGTCATCCTGAACC